>ADNK01003441.1:0-41267 GCA_000320545.1 Bigelowiella natans CCMP2755 | reverse complement strand
GTCTTACTTGTTCGGCTGGCGAGCACCTTCGATGCCTTTTCCAGTTGGAATAAAGGGGACCTCTTGCCATTGCTGCTGTTGTGCTCTCCTCCATCTTCTCCCTTCTCCTCCTCTCCGCCTCCCCATCCTCTCGCCCTGGCGGTGTCCCCCGCCAACGAGAAGCTCTGTTGTTATCGTCATTTGTAAATTCATCTGGCGCTGTAGTGCTTTGACAGTCGCATAAGAATGTAAATAATATGCACATATATATATATATATATATATATATATATGTGTGTGTGTGTGTGTGTGTGTGTGTGTGTATTTACATATAAATGATTAATGTATTAATCTATAGATGAATTCGGTATATGCATGGGCGCAAAGGTACATCTCTAACACTATCTCACAACACCCGCACTATTTCAACACCGAATCATGAAACACTACGAGGGATTTGTACCCTGTGGAGGATCCTCCTCTGACGGGGAGAGAAAGACCATCTGCAATTCTCGATTTCCTTCAACACTCCGACTAATCTCTGGAGGATCTCGGCGGAGATGGCAGGGTTCCTCAAGAGCTACGCAGAATGTGATTCTATCTCATTTATCGTTGATGATGATGATGATGATAAGGGACTGTGCATGGAGACTGCCAGTTCCATGTAAACATGCAAACTGTCATATATGGCTGCTGCTGCCTTTGTAAAAAGATGTAAAAGCATTTCACAATTTGCCGAATTATTACCTTGAGCATTACGAACACTGCCTTCCAAACTGAACCTGAGTTAGGTGTGGGGGGGGGGCGGATGAGGAGAGAAAAAAATAAAACGAAGGATAGAAAATGGCGAGCAGAGAAACACCTCTTCTCCTCCCCCCCATCCGCCGCTCTCTCTCTCTCTCTCTCTCTCTCTCTCTCTCTCTCTTTTGTGCGCCATCGCTTTGCGCTCTTGCTCTATGAGAGAAGGAAATCGAAGACGCACCTCTGATAAGCACGGTGTCAAATCCATATCTGCCGAATCCAAGCCACGGAGATGCACCACGCATTATTTGGAGACCATCGAGTTCAAAAACCAACCCAAAAACAAAAAACGGAAACAGAAAAAAGAGAAAACAATTAGCGCCGTCGCTGTCGGCGTTCTCATTAGAGCCCGAGTCGAGACTTACGCATTCCCCATTGCTAGCACTTGCTGGGCGGCTCTGGTCCACTTGTCGGGCTGCTCTCGGGGGTTGCCGAGCACGGAGTGGAGGCTTTCGAGATCGCGAGAGATTCTTGACATCCGGTTGACCTCGAGTGCCTGGTGACAAACGAACGACGGCGGAATCGTGCAAGGGAGAGAGAGAGAGAGAGAGAGAGAGAGAGAGAGCTTTGATTCAAACCAAATGGTGAGAAATAACTGCAAAATCGCCTTCATACCCTATCGATGGTTCTTGAAGGTTGATAGTAATCCTCCCTCTCTTCCCCTTCACACGGACGGACATCTCCCTCGGCGTTGTTGGGCTGCTGCCATAGGCGACTAACGGTGTATTTGTGCTTCGTAACGTTCCTGATAGTCGAGGCAGAAAACATCTAGTAAATGAGCAGAACTCCGCGCGGAAAATATATATACACACATATATTATATATGTATATATATATATATATATATATATATATATATATTTCTATATTATATCTGGATCTATGTGCGGAAGTACAGGTGCACCCCCTCGGTCGCATCTCAAGCATAGTAGGATGATAATGATGATGATGCGGATAATCAGAGAATATATACGACATTGATTCACCCTAAAAAAATGCATGCAGCAAGCAATGCAGCCAATCCAGCATAAACAGCTCATTTATACCCACCACTTGACAGTGACAGTTACTCGGAGACCGCGCGCTAGAGAAGATTTTGCAACGCTCTCGTCACAGTGGCATACGTGGAAGAAGGCGTCGCTGCATGGAGAAGATGGGATGTCATGATTCCGCTCAAAACCGTGGGTAGTGGTGGTGATGATGATGATGAAGTTAATGAGATGGTAGGAAGAAGCTAAAAATACAATAATGTATCCGCACGACAGCAACGATGCTCATGAAAAAGCCCCCCCCCCCCCCCCGTCCCATTTGGAAAGCCTTGCGGCAGCGAAGGTTAAGGAGTGAGAATACCTATTCCCGTATGTAAGGGTAACCTCAACGTGTCTTCGAGCATAACAAAACCAAAGTTCTTAGCAGGATCGTACCATTTCACCACGGCCCTCTTAGGTCCAGCTGAAAAAAAATAAAAAGATAAAGGGTAAGGGGGGGGGGGGGATTTGGCCTTAAACTCGGCAAAATCTAGTTCCCGCGCTTCGTTATTAATGTTGCGCAGGTTCGTGAAATAATGATGGCAGTTGTCTCACTGTTAGCGACCATGAGTCGTGGAGTCATTGAAGGCGCTCCTGGCGGTGCCCTCGTTGCCATATCCGTCAATACCGTTTCCAAGCTGTTCAGAGCTCCCTGCAGCTCTAATACTCAAACGAGGATTCCATCTTGGGTATAAAAATCCTTCTGATAAAAAACGGTCATTTATAGCAGCCTTGTGGCCACTATAACGATGAGTGTTTTTCCATCGTCTCGTCGGTGAGTAGGGCATCGCCTTCAATCTTGCCCCTGCTTTGTGTAGGAACGAATTAGCAATTACACGTGCGTGGTGCGAAACTGTGTTGATCTGTTAATATACGACTCACTTGCGGCACGTGCAGAAACAGGGTCAACCCTTGACGAGCGCAGGGGGGGGACGAGGACGAGGACAGCCGCACAGAGCAGGATGGAGGCCATTGTGTTCTTGGCTGTCTTCTCCCTTCTGAAGAAATCAAATAAAAATCGATTTTTCCTTGTCGCGGTTGTATTTCCCCCGCTTTTTTGTCCTATGAAGATCAGCGACAACGATGATGCCACTGTGCACCCAGCAGCTTTGTCAATGCTAGAATGGCGGCCGCCATGCAAGGGAGAATAATCGCAAGTTGTCGTGCTAGTGAGGAGCGTATTGTCCTGCTGAAGAGAGCAATAAAGACCAAAACGCCTAAGGCTACCGTACGAAAGGGAATTTCGCAACATAATTTGAAGGAGAACTCCAGAGCGAGACAACTGGAGAGCAGCTCAAGCTCGCAATCGCGTGAGCGAGCGTGTGCTGCGTGAGAACTGTCGGCAGTCATTGTCTAGATTGTGTCAATTGCCACGCACGTGGCAATGTGTGGCACGTGCAATTTTTCATTGCACGCAACGTGTAACATGCTACTCGATCATCATGCAATGCTAGAATGGCTCTCACTGGCTAGCTGGCTAGCTGCATGGCACCACATGCGATGCATGCTAGCCAGCATGCATGCCCAATCAATGTGTGAGGAAATCATGAATGAGACGGTAAGTAATGAAGTGATTAAAATAATCGTTTCAAAAGGCATCCTTATGCAGCTTTACAAAACGCTGTACATCATGAATGCGATTGTAGCACGTAACACATCGCGCAAGTCATGTTTAGTTTGCTATTGCATTGCTGTGCACGCTCGTCGCCTAGACGCAGCCAGTGCACAATTCTCCATTCCATCGCGGTCATGCACACACAAGCTTGATCTAGAGATCACATTGCAATGCGAACCCCATAGCCACAGCATAATGCAACTGCTCGATCACATGCGTGTAGATCATTGGTATACGCTTGTTACAAGAAGATGCAATGCAATGAGAAGACGTAATCACCAGAGTGAACGAACATATACTGGTAGATATAATAATGATGGATCATGATTTGTTTTTCAAAGCACACACCTACGCAAATATTCTTTTTGTCGCTGCGATGTGCATCATGCCATCTTCACAGAAAAATTGATGGCTCAAGCACATAAAGGGGAGATATTCATTCGTGACAGTAATTGGTGATAAATGTACGTCCGAAAGGGGCACCTACCACTCAGTATCGCCTTTTGTCTTTCCCTGAGGGATGGGGACTGGGTAGTTTCCAGTAAAACAAGCGCCACACCACGTCTTGGAGGAGGGATTACAGTCCATCACCGCATCCTTGAGTCCCTCCCAAGTGAGGTAGGCCAGGCCGTCTACTCCAATCTTCTTCGTGATGCCCTTGATGTCTTCCACGCGGTTGGCGATAAGCTCCTTAGGATTCGGAAAGTCCATCCCAAAGAAGCAGGGGTGTTTCACCGGCGGGGAGGCGCTGCGGAAGTGCACTTCCTTCGCTCCGTACTCGCGGATAAGGCTAACGAGCCGCGTGGACGTTGTCCCTCTGACGATGGAGTCGTCTACAATGACCACGATCGCGTCCTTCACAACGCGCTTGGAGACGCCGAATTTCCGCCGCACTTTGAGCGCGCGGTCCACCTGCCCAGGGGTGATGAAGGTGCGTCCGACGTAGTTGTTGCGGACGAGCCCCAGGTCATATTCGCATTTGTATCCCAGCTTTTGACACTCTCGAGCGTATCTGATACGAGGGGGGGGGGGGGAGCGACGATGGCGTTTATGATAGTGACAACGACGACTACGAAGATGAACAATTGATTCTCTACCCGAGCGCAGCAGCGTTTGCGGAAGTTGGTACGGGAATGACAACAACTTTATCGCCCTTGGGAACAGGTGACTCCCTAGTATCAGTCAGTCACCAACATCCAGGAAATCAACAAGTCAGAGCTGAAGCCACTCTGTGGCGATTTTACATCCAGGCATGGTTATTTCAGGAAAGATCCCCACATCGACGAGGTGTTATATCTCGATCAGTCAGTCGGTAAAAAGGGCGTCTTTATGTCACCGAATATGCATCCCCCCCCACCCCCCACCCTTAAAATAATAAAAAAGATCATTGATCATCACCTTGCAAGCTGCTGTCCACAGCGGTAGCGCACGCTATCCACCGAGGCACCGAAGATCGAGGAGTCGGCGCGTGCAAAGTACACAAACTCGAAGATGCAAGGAGTGATGCCGTACTTGCGAGGCAGACGGTAAGATTTGAACTCGGAAGCTTTCTTCACGTTGTTGAGATCGATGCAGATGAGCTCTCCAGGTTCCACCTCGCGAATGAGCTTTGCCCCCACCAGGTCGAAGGCGCACGTCTCAGAAGCAAAGCAGAACATGGGCTGGGCCCCGGATGGCTAATGGAAGCAAGTGGAAGAGGAGGAGAGACAAAATAGGTGAATAAATTTTCAAGTGTTTCTGAAACAGCCCCACCGTGACGACATATCATTCACAGGTAGTATGGTATGTAGTAGGTGGCAGATTGGAAAAATAAGTTACACCGCAACACAACGCACATCTTCCTTCGCATCAGCCTTTGACTTCTCGATGACGCCCATGTGCAGAGGTCGGAAGCCATTGGGGTCTCTCCCGGCGAAGAAGTAGTTCTCCGTGACCAGAAGGATACTAAACGCCCCCTCCAGCATGCCGAGTGCCTCGATGACCTGTTCTGGCTGTGTCTTCTTTCTCGATCTCGAGATGAGGTGAAGAATGAGCTCAGAGTCGGATGTGGAGTGGAACAGGGTCCCTTGCTGATGAGTAAAGAAAATGACGGACGTTATACCACCACCACCACCACTATGAACATTGGCATCACAACCAAGGCCCATCATACCATCATTATTTTTTCAGAAGACAAAAAAGAATTTAAGTTGATAGCACCTTGACGAACTGCTCCTGTATCTTGGAGAAGTTTGAAATGTCGCCATTATGGGCGAGGCCGATGTGACCGTCCTTGTACTTAACCAGGAAAGGCTGGATGTTGTGCGTCGTCTTATCGCTTCCAGAAGTCGAATAGCGGGTGTGGCCGATGCTGCATCCTCCTTTCAGGGCGCCAAGAATTTCCTTGGTGAATATGTCGGTCACAAGGCCAAAGTCCTGGATACCGTTTGTTGTGGCAGTGGGGATGGACGAGAGGAAATCAGATAAAGCGCGAACGACTATTACCAAGTTCTCACAATGCCAACCTTATGAAGATATGCCTTTGCTTTAATGGGTTTATTCTTTGCAAGGGTCTATGATATGAAGGGGGGGTGGGGGCACCAGGAGGCACAGCAGAGTACATTTCATTGCAACTCGATGTTTATAGTTGAGCACTATCGTAAGGTCGGGTGCATATTCCCTACATTCTTGCGAGGGTGAAGTGCGGTCAAGTTCGGATGAGAATGCCAGCCACGTCCGAGATCCTTATTTCCCTGTAAATTATAGCACATCAGAAACCGAAGAGCAAGTTATTTTGTGGACTTTTCTTTGGTTAGACCGGTTTCATCATCTCGTCACGCTTGCGCTTCTTCGTTGCTGCAGCTGACACAGCGTCATGTCTTTCCATGCTCAAGATCCCGGCAGATTCCTGCCCACGGTGCTGCTGAGCATGGAGTCCCTATATTGAGAGAGCGCTGTGTTAGCCGGATGAGATGACAATGACAAATGGAATGGATGAACAACCGAACACCCACTTTCAAATAAAAAATATCATCTGAACACATCATGTAGACGTGAAAAATTCGAAGGAAGTGTGATCCAAGCACCCTTATCCACCCCCCTTTCACGTACAAAGTAGCAGAGATTCGCCCCTTGCGAGGAGACCGGGCCATGGTTTCCACTGACAACCCCGAACACCGCACATTTGGGTGCACATCCATCCTTCGCAAAGTCGTCATCCATGAGATACGGGTTGTTGGTGGCCTTTTCCTCTTCCATGTGTGCTTCGGGTTCCATCATGATGGAGGGTGGGTGGGATGTGTGTGGGATGTGTGGGAAATGTGGCAACTCAAATCGTATCCCTTTTGTCGGATCCAGATCTATGCTCACAATATACGTAATGCCGTTCATTTTGCACGATAATATCTCACCTTACCCTCATTTCTATATAAAACTACAGCCATCATGAACGGTGTAGCTTTTGAAGCTGGCATGGAGATTTCTGAGTTTTCTCAAAAGCGAACGTGTGTGTCCCTTATCCCGGAAACTTCGAATATTTTATTTCCAGAATGGAGCTCGCGGTGCTTACACGTTTTTCGAAGATATGTTCTCCCACCGGAAGGGAGGCTACAGGAGTACATCTTTCGAGTACTGCCCTCCCACTTCCGAACACTAAACTGCTCGAAAACCCAGGGCGTTTCGCGACATTCGACAGAAACATGGGAAATTCACCGATCGCCGCGCACTCCGGCGAAGTCGCCTGAAAACATCCTGCCCATTAAGAAGTTCGAGCTCTTCGGTCTCGGGGAATTTCCCAAATTCCGATGGCTATTTCAGGCGAAATCTTGCAGGAAAAAAGTCGAAATTCTCCGCTGCTCGCGCTTGGCTGCGACCTCTCTCGACACTCTCCCGAGGTCGAGTTCGGCTCGAAAGATCGCTCATCTCCCAATCGTATCTTTTTTCTTCCTCGACGATAATGGACACGAAGGGCTTGGAGGAGCTTCGCAAGGCTGTATCGGACCAGAAGAGCAGCTTGGTCAAGGATGCGCTGGAGGGAGATGCGTGGTTTCAGGTGATCCAGGCAGTAGAGTGCTTAATAATGCGTATTAGGGAGCCTGAAGGTGCGACATTGCCCAACGATCGTTGAATGCTTGTGTTCTCAGGGATTTCATCCATGCCATCTCATTCCTACGATGCCGGGCAGTGATTGGGTGTTTTCTTCAAAGTCTTTGCGCCAAGGTCTTGCCAGCCACGTCTCCATCAAGACGACAGGGAAGATCAAGGCCGTCAGAGCCCTCCTGAACTTACAATGGCCGAAGCATCTGGAAGAAGAGAAAGAGGAGGAAGTTGGGTACACGCCACTGCACATCGCGTGTCTGTTTGGTTCATCCGCGGCCATAAATGGACTCTTGAAAGCTGGTGCAGATCCAAAGGTGAGATTATTGCAGACTACGAATACTTCTAACATGAATCGATCGCCGACCCCCCCCCCCCCCCCTTAAAATTACACTGCAACATGTAGGTACACACTCCATCCAGATGGGACGCTGTAGAGCTAGCTAGTTACCGATCTGGAATGCTTGACCTCCAGTATGATGTCACGTTCAACTTCTTCCGCTCAGTTCATATGGATCTACTGAGCAAGTTTACCGACAGCAGAGGGCTTCTAAGCATCGAAGGCATGAAGGAATACCTAAAAGATAGAGAGTTGGAAGAATGGGCGGAGCTCCTCGATCGTCAATACGGCAAGGTGAAGGAGAAAAAAAGCGAGGGAGGGGAGTCGGAGTTCAAAGGTGTCGTAGCGGCCATGGATACAATCATTGCCACGCATCAAGAAGACCAGCATAAGATCGACGCTCTCCCGGATCTGGACGAGATTTACACTCTCGAGGAGGCCTTCTCCGTCCCAGAGCCGCTCGATGAAATGTACACGCGTGAGAAAGCTATTTCCAAAGCGAGTGCAGAGGAGGCTGTAACAGCTACGGTTCCCCCCAGCGCGAAGAAGCCGCAGCAACAGCAGCAGCAGCAGCGGATTTCAAAAGCACGACGCTCCAGCGTCCTCGCGATAAAGAAGCGACAGTCAATCTTGATCAGACCCCCAAGTTCAAGTAGCGCCGACATTGACTTCACTGCATACAAGCCCGAAACGCCTTCGTCAATTGATAGGAAAGCGGCAAAAGGCCGGAGCGCAGCCCCCCCCTCGCAGAAAACAAACGACACCGCCAATGCTACTGCTGCAGGGGCTCGGGAGACGGCAACCAAACAAGAGGGAAATACCATCCCTCGCCCCCTCCTCTATGCTGGCGTGGTCAGCTGCCTCATGGCTGCTTTCGCTGCTTCTCCTCCCGGCTTCTACTACCACGTTCAGGCCGCACCCCAACGCCAGCTCAATACCACAGCCTTTGCAGCTTGCCTCTCGCCAGCGGGGTACCGTGACACGGCCGATTTGACCGCGATCAGAGCAATAAATGACCTGACGAACACCGACGGCGTGCTGGTCTACCTGTCTGTATATGCTGGTGAGCGTGAGCCAATGCTGAATAAGACAGTACAGCAACCGGCGTACGAGCGGTTCTCCGTGGCGTATGAAGCGAAGGGCGAGGCGTTGGCGAGGACGATCGCGGAGACGCTCATCGGAGAGCAGGAGAGAAGATACGTCAGCCCTGGGTTCTTATTCCGGACTGCGGCGTCGATATGCAACGACACTGCAGATGCCTCCGGGGATGTCTTCTGCGCTGCGCTGATGTGCCATAACGTGCTACGTGCTCTAGGCCGTCGATCGACATACACGGATAAGCATGGTATATACACATATTCAGATATGTTTATGTATATATTTATATATTTATGTACACATATGGCCGGGGGCCTGGGCATGTGCATGTGCATGTGCATGTACAACCTAGGATCACTGCATCTCAATCGTGTTGTAGATCGTGATCATCACGTGGCGTCTCACCATTCATCAGTGTCATCACCATTCTAATCTTCATCAAGATCATCACCCACAATTATTGAACAGGCGTTGACTATGCCCCGGCGTGGCTCCGCGCCAAGGAGAGCTACTGGATGAAGAGCGTCGCCCCCGCGCTCAATGCAGCCATGCTCCCCCTCCGCAACGACGGGGGGGGGGACAAGTGGGGTGAGTGGTACCACGTATTCGGGCTTTTAGCCTACGGCATCCACGAAGCCGCCACATTGAGTAGCAAGCACGTCGCCGTGGACATTGACAAGGCAATAGCAGCGCTCGATACGCTGATAAACAAGTTCATCACTCCGGGGCATCAGCCCGAAGACCCTGTTAAGGCGCAAGTTGATCGCGACACGGCGGAGGTCCTCCGCCACCTTCTTCTCCAGGACTACCCCAGCGATTACGTGTCGCACGCCGGATGCATGGACGACGACGGCTGGTACGTCGTCGCTGCTCCTGCTGGTTGAGATTTGAAATGGAGGGGGGAGGGGCTTGCAGCTATCTGGATGTGTATCTATGTCGTGGCTGTTTGTTTGCGTGTGCGTGCGTGTGTGTGTGTGTGTGCGCGTGCGTGTGAGTGAGTGAGTGAGTGAGTGAGTGCCGTAGACATGCACGGCAGGGAAAGAACAGAAAGTCATGAGTGTAACAATGTAAATTGAATGGACGTGCACACGTAAACGACATGCGTGCAACTAGCGCATGTTACCTAGCTAGCTCGTGGCCAACCTGCTTGTGAGCGTGCTTAGTTATCCAAAAATACCTCTGCGATGCACAATCCAGCTAGCTTGCAGGATGTAGACTTACAGCCACATCAATGTATGCGCAAACATAAGATCTTTAGCGCTGCTTTGCACAGCTACATCGATCAGGGTGACCATTGAATTATAAAGTTTAATTGCTCATTTCATCCGTCTCACCACGATGTGTGTACCATGCTCGATGTGGTCTCTCTCTCTCTCTCTCTCTCTCTCTCTCTCTCTAATCTTTGCTATAGCTCTATATCCGCGCAATGCACACACACATGGCCATTGTTAGTCATGCATGCAATGTACATGCTATGTAGGTATCGCTATACGGTACGCTGTGTCTGATTCTATCTATATTCTATCACAGTGCATCCTATCATGCCCATACTTTGACTATGGACAATACGCATTCAGGTTTTAATCCCAAAGCTGTCGTAAATATGTGTCATAGTACATGCACACATGCACCAGATAATCGCGTCTGCAATGCTGCGCTAACATAACCACATTAAATTCTCTATCATGGTTACAGCTGCATCATCCCCCTACTGTTCGGACAGTGCTGACGCTTTCTCGGCATCCGCCCAGAATCGGAGGAAATCAGCTCGATTTAGACCCCTAGATCAGAATACACGGTATCTTCTCAGCGAAATATTATCATTGCCATCTTCTTCTTCTTCTTTTTCTTAACCATCATCATCATCATCATCATCATCGTCATCATTGATATCATCCTACCCGTTGTCACTGCTACCACACCCCTCAGCAAAGAGTGAAAGCTCCTACCACACGGAATAAGGGGGGAGGGGGCCGACGACGAGGAGGAATGAGTGATAGATAAATGACAGTTGTAATACAGAAATGAAAACCGAACTCGCAGTGCAATATTCTCATGTCATGGGTGAGGCAAATTATGCAGTGAGTACGAGGCTGCTCTATACAAAGGAGCAGGACAAATGGGAGGAAGGAAGCAAGGAATCAACAAGCTGCCCCTCATGGTTACCGACCTCGTCGCCTGGGAGGTGCAAATCGAATTTTCGGGCCATTTCACGGAGCTGATAATGTAAACAATAGTGATTTAATTTTACTCTAATACGCTCACATCGCGCCCGCTGTATCATGTGTATAGCTTTTTCATGTCTTCTTCCCTTTTCCCCGCCTTCTCCTCCTCCTAATTCTTCTTCATCATCACCATCTCCCCCCCCTCCTCCTCCTCCTCCTCCTCCTCCTCCTCCTCCTCCTCGGTTTTCCCTACTGAATAGGGGAGAATTACCTCACTTATTGTCAGCACATCGTTGCCGTTGTCGTCATATCTGATACGAAGGAGAACAGGCAGGGATTGAAAAGAAGCAGATTCACGTATTATTATTTGTGTGGGAGAACCGCTAAATACGCTGCAATACTACTTATTGACAACAGAACTTCATCGTCGTCTTCTTATTCTTATTCGTATTCTTCACGTCGCTGCTGCTGCTGCTCCGGTTTTTGTCTGTTGTTGCACTGGTCATCATACCTCCGAAAGAGCTTTTTCGCGGCCTCAAAGAGCTCCTCCTCCACGCCCAGTGCCTCGGCTGTTAGGTCGTCGTCGCCAGATGCTGTATAGCCCGACATCAACGTGTCCAAGCTGACATTGCGATGGGGAGGCTTATTAGTGATGGTAGTATTGATAATGATAACTATAACGACATTGCCAATGCTGACGATGATGCTGACGGTGAGGCTGACAAATGTAATTGGGAAGGGGGTAGGTATTTTGAACGAATACAGAGCAACACGTGCAAAGGAATGGAAGTGGAGAGCATAAAAATACAACCCCTTCCCCTTCGCCCCTCTTTCTCCTTAACATCGTGCAATAGCCATTTACACACTACTTCCTACCTGGCAAGCGCCCCCATAGCAGCGGCGGGGCCTTCTGAATTGTTTGATGCTGCTGTCTTCTCAGCAGTCTTCCTCACCGCCGTGACGACTAAATCGCGAAACCTATCAACCTATACGATATATATAACGATAGCATTGATCGACGATGGCGAATGAATGATCCTCCTCCTCCTCCTCCTCTTTTTTCTTCATATGGGGAGGGATTATTTATAGAGACGAGTATAGTACGTTTTTTTGATGTAATAGTTTCGGGTTCACTGCTTTTCTCTTCTCCCCCCCCCCCCCCCCCCCTCTCTCTTTCTCGCTGTGTGTGTGTGTGTGTGTGTGTGAGTTGGGGGGGGAGGGGTATGTACTCGAACTACTAATAATTAAATATATATATATATATATATTATATATATATATATATATATATTTATTTATATCTATATTTATATAGAGAGAGGCTGACGTTGTCCAGTGTTATTTGACATCTCTACAAACAGTAGCAAGTATTTGCCCAAATACAAACATGCATTATACAGATCATTATGATAAGCAATGTTGTCTTATGTCGAGCTTTCGACTTTCAAAAATTGAAAAAGGTATCGGAGAGCTAACTGACCAACCGCTTTACATAGAGAATCTTAATCGCCGTGCCCTCAGCTGACTCTTCTGTGCTATCCATGTGTCATTTGTCCCACACATCAAACAGTAGCGCACACACACACACACACACACACACACACACATCTAGTGGCAGCATTAGTAGCAGTAGTACCGTCAATCAGCCCTCCTCCTTCCCCCACCGAGTCACCACCATCTTTGTCCTTCCTCCCCTCCACATTGTCCCTCCAGAACAAGCTCCTAGGCTCATCATTACGGGGTGGGAGAAGGCCCTCGGGGTCCCACTGATGATGACGATGACGATGACGAGACAAAGAACACGGCTTTTAATCAATTTATCCGCCCGAAATGCAGGCACTACCTCGCTGAGCTGAATCTCTCTCTCTCTCTCTCTCTCTCTCTCTCTCTCTCAGCGCTTTTAGGAATCTCTCATTTACTCATGAAAAGATAAGCAGCATAACCTCCACGTTCTTTGCCCCCGTCTTAAACTTGGCCAGCTGCCGATCCTGCAGTAGCATTGAGCAGTAAAGAGCAGCAGCAGTGGTATCATATATATATATATATATATATATATATATATATATCACAATCCTCTTCGCTCGCAAGAGAACAATGCTAATTCTGTGGCTCACCCTTGCCTGGCGTCCAGAATCGCTGATTTCTTCCATGGCCTGCCGAACCACCTCCTTCGTTGGTAGAGAAGAACGACTACATTAGAGCAGCAACGGAGGCGGCGCAAGAACCGCGACTTGCACGCAAAAGGGGGCTGTTATTCATCATCATCATCATCACCATCATCATCATCATTATCATCATCATTAACGCTGTCTCTTCTCGCTAAGATTACGTCGGGTCGATCGAGCTTTAGAATTTCCTTGTTCAACTCGTACTGGGCGCGTAGGGTCAGCAGCTGACGGAAAGCCCCAATGCCGAAATATCCCGCACAAGCGGCGGCCACGAAGCTCCAGTTGTCCTCATCCGGAAGTCCGTCGATTATCTGCAAACTCAGGTAGGTCGCAGCAACCTGGAAAATGGGGGGTAATGGGAGGAGACGGCGGGGTGGGTACGGCGGGGTGGGGGGTTAAAAAAATCTTGCTGTGTAGCTGCTGTGCCGAAAGAAAGAGGTGGAATTAAAGTCGCGGGCTATCATTATCGGCTTCAAAGGCAGTAAGTGTGCAGAGTGATACGTGGTTCGTACATATGCAGCCGCCTTGAAGTATATTGTCACAGAGACAACGAGGGAGAAAGCATCCACCGGGGACATGTCGAGCTCCTAAAAAAAATACGTCCGCTAAGTGAAGATGACGATCACATTTCGCTTGTAAAGTAATCGCTGACATTTCTAATCTCATCCCAGTCCTGGCTCTCGAAGACCTCCGTTAGTGGCCAATTCCAACCGGCATTCTTCATCCTACATAACATCGAAAATGAAAAAAACATTAGGACGCGAAGAGGTAAGGGTGTAGGGTCGAATGTGGAAATGGGGGATGAGGTTCTCTCTCCCTCTCGCGAGTCATTCGTATTTTCAAATCTAAATCCACAAAATGAGTCTTGTGACGAGCTTACACACTTTTTAGATATGTCAGTAGCCTGCTCTTTCTCCTTCTCGCTTAATCTAGCACCAGCTCGTAAACTGAATGTGAAAAGGGGTTGGGGGTATTGATGACAGGTGTGCATCTTACCGTGTGTTCCAATCGAACCTATCTCTTGTGTGGCTCATACCTTCTTCTCGGTGCCGACCCTATGTAGAGGGCGCCATGATCAAGTTTGTGAAAATTCGAAGCTCTACCCCGTCTTTGCACCAGTCCTTCCCTGGCATGGACCGGAATGCTCAACGAGCGATCGGTCGGGGTAGCGGCCACTGCGGGCGACACACGACGCAGCATCGACGTGTGAGACCCTAAGCTGCCCTTTCCACCGACGACCACGAAGCACAGAAGCAGGAAGGAGGGTGATAAGTGCATCTTATATGGAAAACGCCTTCTTTACTGTTGTGTTCTGGTGTGACCCGGAGGGGAGAATGAAGAGAGGGGGGGGCACGGAAATCTGCTCTTTCCTCTTACACAAAAAGCCCTTGAGATTTCGGGGATTCAAGTCATTTTTCTTGATAATTCCCCGTCGTTTTAGTCCTTGCGTCTTCCCATATTCATTGTCTCATTCCAGGAACGCGTGGAGTTCTTGGTTCCAGTCTTCTCACTTCATGATTTCTATACTGCGACAAGGAGGATCGCTTATTTTAGGAGGAATTTGGGTGTTCGGCTCTCGGTCAGCCCTGTCGGAGAAGAAACCAATGGTCTTCAATGTGGCGTCGCGTGGGGTTCTTGCATTGCCAAACCAAAAGCATCTTCCTTGCGCTCTCAATGTGGAGCAACGAAGTCTCTGGTACTTGCCAAGTTGAAAAGTCTCACGAAGATCAAACAAAATGGTTCGTGCAGGAAACCTGTGCAATTTCTGGTGCCGGTTTTTGCGATCGAAGGGTTGTGCACAGGGTCAGGCTGGCTCACACTGAAGCCATTTGTGAAAGCCGGAAGAAGCTAAGTGATTTTTCCCCACCACCAACGGAGCAATGTGAGTGAACTCGCCGCTTTCGGTTGTTCGCAATTCGTACGTTCACAACAACACCAATCCTCCTTGTCTGTCCTGTGCAAACGTCGAACACTCACCCGTGGTGTCATCGCGATTGTGAGCAGCCATGACAGACAACGTAACATTACATACATGTGATATATTACATTAATGTGTCTATGATAGACAACGCAACATTTCATGTGTATCATGTGAGTCACATCACTGTGTCCGTCATGGCCTCTCACACACAGACGTGCACACCGTGGGAGTGGAACGCACAACGTTTGGTGCAGAGGCCACTTGTGGTGCAGCGATGTAATGCACTCGTGAATGGCTCAGAGCGTGATGAACAAGTGCATGACTGAGCAACATGGCAATGAACAAGCGCAAGCAAATGTGCTGCGGACGTGGGCTGCATCAATGCCAGAATGGACACGGGGCACATTTTTCACGTGCAATGCACAACGTGTATCATGCAAATTTTGCACACGTGCGTGTCGGTGTGTGTGCATCATTTAGTCATAGCACCTAATTCTAGAATTCAATGCGTGCGCATGTGTGTGCAAACATGATACGATCCTGCATGCTCCACAATCCTGACACTCTCTAGCTCTCTCTAGCTCTGCTAGCTTGACAATGTTGTCGTCATTAATTACCGTCACAGCAAGTACGTGCTGACGATTACAAGAACAAAGGTACGCTCTAGCGCTAGCTAGCTAAGCTGTCTGGCTGTGGCGGGTGTGCATGCACGTGTTGTCATCAATCATCGAGTTTTTTTGCACACGCTGTGCCAGCACAACAGATTAACCGTGCATTATTTGCTTCTTTTTGGCGCGCTTTCATGTTGCTTGTATGCTATATTTGTTTGTGGACAAAGCAATTGCATGTAATGCAATTGACTTGCTACGATTTGTGTTTCTTCATAAACATACATCGGATGGGCTGCATGTTGTAAGTGTGCACCCTAAAGGTCTGTGCTGCGAAAATGTATTTCCGTGGCGGGATCGTGTAAATTGTGGGTGCTCCCCGTTGTAGGGGCTGACCACACCTTCACGTCTTTGCGTTCTTCAATCCACAGAACAGGATGATGATTGGAGGTACACGATGCAATCTGTAGATGACGATTAAGTATCAGTCGTATGTTTCTGGATTGCCTATTCGGGCCGTACTATTTTCGTGTATTTGTTCCAGGAAAAAGAAACCACAATAGCGAGTATAGACGCATAAATGTGGTCTTACTCTCTTGTATCTCGTGCGGACATGTCGTAATTTCTATTATTATGAATGCTACCTTGAGTGCGTCCTGCTCATCCTTCAACGAAAGTAGTAACGTCTTGGACGTTGCCATGGTTGCTGTAATCTTGCAGGATTCCGATAGTATTTGCGCAAATCTTAATGATTCTTCCTCACCCCGATGCATATCGTGTCCCAGAAGTACGGTCAACTTCCTTGCGCCCTTTGTACATCACACACACACACACACACACACACACACATATATGTATATATATATATATATATATATATATATTGCATATGTCCATGCTCACATTCACACTCACACATCTTTGCATCCGAAAATATCCAAGAGTAAATAGTAGCATATTATTCTTTGTGGATGATCATAGTCAAACTTTATATCTTACTTTCCCTATATCTGGCGAAACTTTATACCCCGGTTTGTAGTCTCCGACTGGTGGATACGCACACACACACACACACACACACACACACATACACACATACACACATGTCCGCACTAAGGTATCAAATATGAGGAAAATTTGCTTCAAAATACATATTTCACATGAAACTACTTATATTTTGTACCATTACTGACATTTACGTGTGTGTGTGTGTGTGTGAGAGAGAGAGAGAGAGAGATAGAGAGAGAGATTTTAATGTGCAGGCAGATGAACGCAGTAGATTTACAATCAAATTACCCCATGCTACACCAGGAAGTTTCTGGATTTCATATATTTCAGGGTGGCTTGCCAAGATGACGAACGTATTTTCTGGTATGTATTCTGATCGAATGCGCATAAAGAGGGAGAGCAGCAGCAGCAAAGAGATCATGGGTGGGAAAATTCACCGTTTGTGCTATCACTGTCTTCAACCAAACGTACCTTCTAAGCTTTCGTGGATAATGTTAGAAATGGATTTCTTGATATCCTGACAAAGTAGTAACAAAAATAAGCGTGTCATGTACAATGACAGTGGTCCAGACAACAAGTCTGTCTTTCATCCCCTCCCTAAAACTGGCATGCACCATCGAAATCGACCTCGTTGACCTCCTTAAGATTAATAAGGTATGGTCGCTGCTCCTCGTCTTGGAGTGACACCTTGATCATGAAGGGGGCAAGAAGTAAGGTATTGACATGAAGATCATGCATTCCAGATGACGTTTGTGTGATCCTTCCTAAAATCTCTTAACCACCTCTAGCTGAGGGATTTCTTTAGTCTTTTCGGTATCAACATTTCCTGCCCTCAGCTCGATGATGGAAGCATGGACAGGGAGGCAATGCGAGATGGCTAAGACAATGGCCACTGGGAGGAAAGAGGGCATGGCCTCCACTTCTCCTCACGTTATGAAATATGAAAACAAACTGGGAGGGCATTTATTACCTACGACATGCACCACTTGTCTGAATATTTTTATTTGAAAATTTTCCATTTTTGGGAAACTCCCTTTGAATTTTCCCTCAATTTGTCGTAAAAAGGGTCGTAAAATCGTACACAGCAGAAGACGTTTTTTAGGGAAATAAACCTGGATGTCATCCAAAGGCATTCTTCTCTGTCCTTAGCTATCATCCTGCTGTTTTAGAACATAAATCGCCTATGTTTTTTGGGAGAAGAAGCTTGCACATATTAAAGCACACACTAGCTCCCTCTTTCCCATTGACCCGAGCCATTACTCGGTTTGAGATGATGGAAGCTATCGGGAAATCTGCTATTTTGGCCGTAATGGTTAGTGTTGCTCAGTTCTTTACAGTTGTGAATGTCATTAGTTAACATTTTGCTTGTTACCAAGGCCTTTTTGGGATTTATCTTCAATGTTGTCTTTCGTCATTTCGCGACGCGCTACGCCGGCACAAGCTATGTGTTCGGGCGGGATGATCAGGGGAAAGAATTTCCCACAACGTTGAAGAGGGAAAAGCAGGGCGATGCTGAGGTGAAACAACCATTCAAACCCATGCCCCTTCCTGTAAAAAGAGGGAAAGAAATTGCACCATCCCCGCGAGAAGAGATCTCGACGTCTTCACCGAAGTTAAACCCTAAGCGAAAGCGAGACTTGGAATTTTATAAACTGATCTTGGGAAATCAGTGTACATGGTCGAAGACTATCCAGAGGGTTATGGAGAATAAAGGTTTCCAGGCGGAGTCACGTCTGCTATGCAAAATTAATGAAATCCGATACGCATGTACAGTGAAGACACGGGCTATTCTTCGGGAGCACTTCAGCGATGACGATGATGAAGGGGGACTCGAGCTTAAGAATATGAACCTCAATTCGAAGTTCCGCAGCGCGAAAGGATTGAACACGATCATGTCGGAAGCGCTCTCCACACATGAATCCGTCCGAAGAAAGTTCCCGCTGCCTATTTACGACGCCATAGAGACCGAAATACTGCTGCATGTTGGTGACGCCCTCTTTCCCGACTATGAATCGGTCATTTCCGAGCTTAACGATGTTATTGACTACATCGAGAACAGGTTCCCTGCAAACGTGCTCCATGGCCTTCTCTACGAAGTGCTGTGGGAGACGAACCCCGAGGTGGTGGCGACGCTGTACAGCCTACCTCGCCAACCAGAGAAATACCTAAAACATGGCACCCTCACAGCAGTTCCTATTTCACATCGTAGAAGGAGGAGGAGAAGGAAGAATAATATTCATGTATCGCGATCGTGCTTCTCCTCAAGCGATCCCTCGATCATGGAGTGGAGGATTCAAGTGCTACGCGACGAAGTGGCTGCAAAATCTAATGCCAGTGATATCAACAGCGACATGTATGAAGGAGGCATGCATTTCATCTTCATCAGGGCAGGTATGGAAGAGGAAAATTCATCACTCGCCCAGGCCATTATTCTTGAAGATGCTCACGTCGTACCGCTTGAAGATGACGATGAACTTAAAGGCCGTCTCGACGATGACTACTTATCTCACAACTGCTTCTTCATCAAGGGCAAGTCGCCGACGAAAAAGGGTAAAATCAACGAGTATGTGTTAGCTGCAGAAGATGAAAAAGACCGCAACGACTGGATACATTGCCTTACAAAGCTCCAAAGAAAGAAGGAAAACGCAGTCGATCACCTAGAAGAGATTTTTATGTGGTTTTTTAAATGCATTCGTATCTGGCAAACGGACCAAGATTTTGAGAGAGTGCGAAACCTTCGCAAGGAAATGGGCGAGTTAACTCTTAATGTTGCTGAAGCATCGAATATGGGATCCTTTCGTCACAGTCTTGTGGCTGGAATGAGTAAAGTGCTAGCATACGCTGCCGGTAATAAATGGTGCGAGAACTCTTGGAAGAAGCACGTTTTCTGTGTTCAGCTTATGCTTCAGGACTACCGAGAAGCGTGCTTATTCCAGAGAGATGTGAAGAAAAATGAAAATTCTCTGGTGTGCATAATAAGAAAAGGACGAAGGCACCATCATCATAGTTGCGCTGTTATGTAATAGTTGTAGTGTAAAATACGTGACTGCTCTGCTGACGGTCGATAGAACTACACATTATCGCTAATGATTTGCGCCCTCGTATTTTATACTGAATGTTGTACAGATGTGTATACAGCTATTACTGCTGATTTATGAGTCACTAGACTTGATTGCCATGCAACTGCTCAGGCTAAGCAAGCACACATACATCACCGTGACATGCATACACATACGAGCGTGTGCGCGCGCGCGCGCGTGAATGTATACATGTGAGCCATTATATGTGACATGAACATGCGTACGTCTCTATAGAACTATTTTTGTCATTGTGTACTCTGCACATCACGTCGATCAGCCGCCAGCTTTTCGCTTAAAGTGTCGTTACTCTTCTTACGAAATAAAGGTGCTTGCTGGCGAAAGGCAGCTGTGTCGCATATGTGGCAAAGTGTAGCACTTAAAATTATGATCTCAAATATCCGTTGCACAACTCCGATTGCGCGTATGTTAATAGTTTCTAATCGCAAATCAACAACAATGCATTGGGACTTGATTTTCTATGGATATCACAACTTCTTTTCATTGGATGACGACGTTAATGTAGACGGTCCGTACTGACTTCTTGGAAGTGAGGTAAACGGTGTAGTTGATATTATTGGAACAGCAATAGGTTCTGCAAGTGGAATAGGTGTCACGTTGCTTCCCGTTCGTGTGCTATTAACCGCTTCCAACTGCCCTTCAGGTGGCCACAATTTTGCAAAGCCTGTTTGCCGAAGTGCAGTCACAACATCTTCAAATGCGATCAATACATCGTCGCTCTTGAACGCAGACGTTTGGGCGTGATTCTTTGTAAAGTTTTCGAATCCATTATATTGTTGGACTTTACACTTTGACCGATGTCCACGCATCTTATAGCACCCCTTCGTACGTACACAGGAGATCCATATCTAAGAGTGGTATATAAAAATTCAATCGATTTTACAAAGTTTTTGGAGCTTTTGGATCTCAATTACTTTCCGTCTTTGTACTGAATTGAGCGCTGCCTTGGCTAAAAGCTGCGATACAAACTTTCTCACGAGATTTCCGACCTCTTTGACTCTGGATAGTTGCAGGCACAGAGCCAAAAGAATGTATGCGTGTCAACTCCATCGTCATTGCAGCATTGAAGAAGAAAGATTAGACACACTTACGATTCTTCGATGAGGGCGTTCTTCCCCCCTGCTAACCGCACCGACTCGCGTAGAATTCTTCGCAACCTATAGTTCATTTGACCATTCATCCACAGGAGTCACGGGGCATATTTCAGCATGTTACCGTCGCTCCCAGATCTTCATCTTGGCTCCATTATCTCGATTAATCCCTGGATGCTCGCCCCTTCTCTCTTTATCACTCTGTGGGAGGGATGGCACGGCCGACGACGATTCCGTAGCCTCCATCCTCCTTTCGGTGATCTTCCGATGGCGGAGACGCCCTTCGGTTAAAAAAGAGTTTGGTTGCTTATCCTTAAGATTACCTAAAAATTACCAAGGATTTTTATCCTGCGACAACATCGATGACAGTAGGAAATCCAGGTCGCTATTACCTGCAGGCGAGCCGTCCTATATACCGAGAATATCTGATATTTTCTGTCCATTTCATCGCAGTTTCGGGAAAACAACGATACAACATCTGGAACATCATTTTGGCGCGTTCCTTCTCGCCTTCACGGCAACAAAAAATGGTCCCTATACTCCCCGTTTTCTAAATATCCTTTAAGTTAAATCAAGACTAATTTTACGATAAAACTGCTAATCTTGTAGATAATAGATATTTTGCGCGGAGTTTGATACAGCTTTCATACAACTATAACTCTGAAAAATGAAATCTGCGCAGTCCCACCCACACCCACTTCATACTACATGTGCAGCGAGCAGAGAATGCGCTGCAAAAGAAGGCAGGAACCAGAGGATATAATGCGACTATCCTATTTCATATCATCAACTATTATTGAGAAAGATGGGAACATCTTTTCCAGTACTTAGAGCCATCTTCAACATCAATGCGCGAGTAGCTAGCCGTCGAGACTTTAAGCGCAAGAACACTCACTATGTGCGTCGAAAAATGAGCCGTCAAGGCTAAAAGAATTCGTGTGTCTACAAATCGACGCTTGCCTTGGCAAGGATGGGGAACGACGAGAATTTAATGTATGTGCAAGCTCATCTCTCATCTGCACTCATGTCCCTTCGAAATGATGTTATTCAATGGATACTGTTGAACGATGCTCATGATAAAAACAAAAGAATTCCTGATCGAAGTTACTAATTAATCACATAGAGTATATAAATAGCCAAACCTCACGCAACTAACATTAATCTAGGTCTTCGATTTTGCACATCCTTGAAGCCGAGGGATTGGGTTTAAACTGACGGTGTTCTACCCTGGCGTGTCCTGTTCGTAAGAAGCATCGTATGGCTGCCTCTCCGAAGGTACTTTTTTCCTTCATGGAAGCATTAGAAAAGTCAGCACCTTCAATGCAGAAAGTATATATATGATGACCTAGACAACGACGGGCGATCACGAAGCAACAGCGCTGTTGACCACAGTTGTCACTGATATTATACAAAACCTCATTTAGCATGCATTCTCTGTTGGCTTGCACATCTAGACACAAATGTATGATTATATTGTCTCGTTGTTTGTGGCAGGTGAAACGGTTATAGATATTGAATAAACGCGGAATAAACAATGAACAGGGGTGAGTTCTAACATCACCGATTTTCCACACACACACACACACACACACACACACACATGTCAATATATATATATATATATATATATATATATATATATATATAACCTTTTTTGGAACAATGCTGGCCTAGAGTCACTCCGTGGGCCACATTGACCTCTTGGAGGCGTGTGCTCTGTCTTCTGAGTGCTAAGGTTCAGCCAGATTAAACACTTCAGCGGCCTCTCGTTAGTGCACTTTCTGTGTGTGCTGCGTTTGGTTGCAGGAAGTACATGTAAACACGAAAGAATACATAACAATTACTTTTGCACCACTCGTTTCAACCGTTGCATTCTCCCATATTGTAATGGCGGGTATGTGTGCGAGAACTACTGCATTTGATTACTCACCTCCATTTGATTTGTGATCCTGGGGGCCAAACGTATGCGAACATTCTGTCGAACTTTAACCATCAAATGTCTGAAGTTAGAAGAAATGACGATCTATTCTGCTTGACTCAGGTTAAGAGGTTTATGAACCCCGGCATCAACCACATAGCTATATCAGTGACCCAAGAGTGGAGATGCAAACGACAAATTTGAAGTCTGCTTACTATCGCTGGCGGCTGTATGCAGCAAACTCTTCGATGAAAAAACGCTTCATTGGCATCATCCCTAGCATGAACACGTGAATTATTTGCCACGTGCAGTGTGCAAACAGTAAAGCGGCACAGCGCTGCATTTTCCAATAATAGGTTGCAGCACACGCGCATCTGCATGACGACAAGCCATCGCCATTATGCCAGCTAGCATCGATCACCAGGGCGACAATCATATACAATTGAGGGCGGGGCGCATCTTATTTTACTAGTTTATCTAGTTATTATGTGCAAATTCGATTATCTATCTAGCTAACAGATGCAACATTGGCGCTGTAGCCGCTGCATTGCACAGCTACATCAGGATGACCATTGAAAAAATTTAATTTGTTCATTACATCCGTCTCATCTATCTAGCTATCGTGTACTGCGCGCTTATATATATGTGATCGCTACCACGCAAACGTAATTCGCTGACATGCTGTACGTAGTCTGTGTCGGTATCTTTATTTTCGCATCATGACCATGATTTAGCTATTCGATTCGATCTAGTATTGCTAGATTTGTGCTAAATTTACAAAATTATCATCAACCGCATGCAGCTTCATCCTTGTCACTACGTACTCTTTATTTTGTTGCATGTTTGACTGCTGGCAGGGTCTACACAATACCGGATTTAGATTCTTTGCGAGGGTACAACGAAAAGCGTATAGCGTTAATTGCTAAGTTATGCTTGACAGCCATATACAATCTATTTTTCGTGCCTGCCTTCAAGCTGGAACGGGCACGCACAATAGCTAAATATTACATCACACCTGCCTACACGTAACCTAATGTAGCAGGAGCTAGTATAGTAGATGTAAATGTATAACTAGCGCTTTATACTTGTGTATGCATTTGAAGCATACTGCTGTGGGTACCAAATTACCAAATATTATTGGATTTCCCCCTATGTAGATGATGACCCCTCTCTCCTATCATTTTCGGTGTTGTATTCTGGCTCCTCTAGGTCAATGTTCATTTTTTTGAGAGTCATGTCGCTTATTCTTCCGATGAGACTGATGCTCAAGATTGTGGCTACGAGGCCTCCTTGTACTGCGAGTCCGCCGCCCTGCCCCATGAGCGCCTGAAACGAGTAAGAATGATGATGATGATGATGACGACGACGATGACGGCAACAACGACGACGGCCCATTGAAATAACCACCCAATGCGCGTGAAAAACGTTGGTTATTTGCGATGATTGGAATTGCTGGCTATGCAGGTAATGGCTTCTAAATTCTTTGTTCTCAAGTAGCGTGACTTTCACCACATCAACTACAACAACCACTACTACTACTACTACTACCACCACCACTATCACACCTACAACAACAACAACAACACCAACAAAAATTACTACTACTACTACTACTACTACTACTACTACCACCACTAGCACGATTACGACTCACACTCACCTCGTTGCCAAGCCTTCCAGCCGACACGAAGGCAGTGATCCCCGGAAGAGTCCCGAAGAAGGTCCCAAGCACGAATGGGATGAAAGGCACTCGTGACAGCCTGGACGACGATGATGGGTAAGGGGATAAGACGGATAAGTGCGACTTAGATTTAATATAATAATAACAATGATGAATGGAAAGACTGGAGAACCCCCCCCCCAACCCTCCCCCTCCCGTACCACCCCGTACCCCTCCTTTCTCTTCTTACCCGAATAAGTAGTTTGCCCACGAGAATGGTATTATCGGTGAGCTTCGCAACTGATAGCGGTGATGATGATAGTGGCAATTGATGATGATGATGATGATGATGATGATGATGATGGTGAGAATGGCGATAAACACCGACGTACAACTTCGTAAATAAGAGAAAATAAATTAGGGAGAGAGAAGACGAAAAACATGCACGCATGCTGATTGCTAGTGCCTTCAATAGACAAACTCCAGTGGACTGCTACCACTTCTACAACTACGACAACGACAACATTCAGCCACCCCCCTCCCGCGTAAGACTAAGACGACGATAACACCTACCCACGACTACTTTCACTATTACTACTACTACTACCAAAAACATGAGCAGAACTGAGTTGAAAAAACCAGCATCTGCCAGCGCTGTATCAATGGCCTGATGAGGAGGAGGAGGATGGGAAGGACAAAAATATGAGCCTAACACTACTACTACTACTACTACTACTACTATTGCTGCTGGAACTCATCAGGTTCAAATAGTAGCAGCCAAAATGTTCATTATCACAGGCTACCCTAAGTTGCGAGCTCTTGTCTTTATAAGATTGGAAGCGTCCCTGAGAAGCAGACCTGAGATGACAGCAATTAATTAACATGTCATCTTGCGCAAAGCGAACACCACACATGACGGTGATGGTGATGATGATGATGATGATGATGATGATGGCGACGAAGATAAATGAAACACGCTGCATACACACACACACACACACACACACACACACACACACATTGATCAATGAGGGGAAATCGCTGCCCTTGGAAGGACCAACGAAAGAATCGTGAGAGATTTGTATATTCTTCTCTCCCTCCTCCTCCTCCACCTCCTCCTCCAACGACGACTAGAACTAATACAACAACAACTGCAACATTTACTACTACTACTACTACCACTACCACTACTACTAACAGACCTCGATATCAGGAAGGATATTGCAGCTGACAGCGTTGAGGCGAGAGATACTATGAATACTCCGTTCTGCCAGCACACACACACACACACACACACACACACACACACACACAAATAGACCCCTTCATAAAAACCCAGCTACACATACTCTTCCCACTGCTCCTCGCTTCGCCATATCCATCCATCCATCAATCATCCTCACTGCGACATTAGAACATCAAACGCGTAGTACCTTGACTGAGCCGAACACGACGCCAGCGCTTACTGTCATCGCAAATGCGCTCGCAACAGGGATGATCTGACGGCGACGGAAGATATGATGATGATGATGATGATGATGATGGTGATGATGTTGCACCTATCATACATCGTCGTTACATAACAAACACGCCTACTAAATTTGCCGCTGAGCTGACAGCGATGACTTCCTTCTTCTTTTTCTTCTTCTTCTCTTTCTTCTTCTTCTTCTTCTTCTTCTTCTTCTTCTTCTTCTTCTTCTTCTGCTTCTTCTTATTTCATAAGAACTATTTCTGGTCTCTCCATCACTTCGACGAACAACAACAACAACAACCTGAAAGGCCATCTGAATGGCAGCGTATGCGAAGTAGCCCTCAGGCCCCATTTGCTGGATCGACCCGGATAACATCTTGATTAAGTCCTCGAGGCTCTATCATCAGAGTCCGTAGGCATCATTAGTTGTCATCGTAATCCCAACGATCAAGAACGTGAAAATTAAGGACAAACAGTTGCGGAATGAAATCCAACATCATCGTTATCATCATCATCATCATTATCTTATTTTTCTTTTCGTAACCGAAGCTTCCGGGATGGCCTGATGTATGAGATAGGCCACCAATGCTGTACCAGCGAACTGTATAGCCTGCCAACGGGGGCGGGCGGGGGGGGGGGGTCGGAGTTTGAAAAATAAATGAACATTTGAGTCGATTTGAATCCAGCATCTCTGAGCCCACATATGAAGGCCCTGCTGCTATTCGCCACTGGACGTACATATTAGTAGCGGGTAATGAATGGGTGTCGCAACGACCTCAAAGATGATCGCGCTCGATGCTATGATTCCTGCCGCAGCTACATCACCAGATATCTCCACTGGGTTTTAAACGGGAAGAAGAAAGAGAAACGCAGCAGAATAAGGGAGGGCATTATTACATCATCTTTTACTTGTTGATGTGAATCGGAACAACCGCTTAATTCTCGCATCCTCCCGCATAAACCCCAACATAAAAGATAGCACATTGTCCACACACACACACACACACACACACACACACACATAATAATAGCCCCTTGCAAGCAATGCGCCGCCTGAATCTCACTCATATTCGCTGTACCTTGTTTACCGACGGTATCGCCGGGAACTAATAGTGGCGCTGGGGACGAGGCGTTTGAGTCGGCAATTCTCGATTCATTGCCCTCTTCTTCCGGAAAAGATTGCGCTGAAGCAGCAGCGCCAACAACAGTAGGAGAAGCTCTCAAAGGAGATCTGGTGGAAGAAGAGGAGGAGGAGGACGAGTCCAGATCCAGGGAGCGGAGCGCCGCTATATATTGTAGGTAGGATCTTTTAGCAAGAACGGATATATCTCTTCACCATCATCCCTCCCATTTAACAGCACAATTGCATATATTATTAATCAAATGCCTCCTGAAATTCTTAGATGACTACTATATCGGTGGGTTTCAGGCAGCACTCTCACTAATGATAGGTCTGCTTCTCACCCCTATCGCGGATCTGCAGCACATCCTGTTGGGGTTGTCGTGCCCCTCGTTCTGTGTAGTTGCCTGCACCGAAGGAAGGCCTCCCTTCTGCATCAGCAGACCTCGAGGACGCCGTACGGAGGAGCTGCCGCCTTCGCGCTCCTACGGTGAATTGCTGTCTCTGCCGCACCTTTTTATGATCATTCTGCCAAGGCAGCATCGTTGAATATCGTGATGACGGAGCTCGCAAAATTGAAAGCTTGGGGCTAGGTGTAGCAGCTCCTCGGCGATTCGCTGCTGATTCTGCAGCAAGTAGGATGAGCACCGAAATGGTTAACAAACGACCAGATAGGGCCACGTCGCGGGTACCCATTATGATACCGATGACTCCAGTTTCTAACTAAATCTAGAAGACACGTTTTGTGTGATGTCCAGGCCCCAGACTTGTGCTACGTTGGTGGCACTATCTTCCTTCTTCGCCCCGTGTGACGATTGGAGAAGGCGAGCGTCTCTTGCCGTTTGCCTGCGAGAAAGGACATGAATTAGGTGTTATATCTACATCACATCGCATTATACTGTTTTAAGATATTTTGAGTGAAACTCGGAAACGATACATTTTCCAACGTCGGGACCATTCAATTCAATTGAGGCGAACCAGAATACGCACAGGGGAGGGCATTGCTCTACATTTCAACAAATCACTCGTCGTCCATAATCCCATGCATGTGCTAGATCGAACCCTATATGATCCTTCTTCAAATCCATGAATTACCGAAGAAGAATCGGTGCAATGGCAAAGAGGGGGGGAACCCGGAGTTCCACTCGCTTGTAAGATTTTAACTAGTTCCGCAAGAGAATACGAGTCCCGGAGGTTTATCACTAACGACATGCAAATAATTCTCACTTTGCAGAAATACATCTTGTTCTGATGCATTTTGTGGTGCAGCGCGTTTGAAAAGCTGCCCGTCTCGTTCGAGTGCTGACATAATTGGTGTCCTTCGACTGAAAACTCACAATTCGGCATCCATATTTACAAAGATTTGACTAACACCGGTACATCCGGGATTCTTGTGAAGGTCGAAGAGTGCACATTTGTTAGCGTGTTTGATGATGGATGAGTTGCGTATAAGCTTCACTATGGAAAAATGACTTGTCGTAGGAGAGAATCAAGTTGCTTTTACGAATGTTGAAAGATACGGATGTTGCCTTTCTATGTCAAACGCAGCAATGAGAAGTCGTTCAAGTCGTATCGACGCCTCCTTGACCAGAGTTTGATGACACCCAAAGGCAAATCCTGGGACAATTCAAGAGTGAGCCTTGACTTTTCCAGGGAAGAAACCGGTTGAAAAAGTGCTTTTTCCGACAAGAGCAAGCACACTCTATGGTGACATCCTTGAAATTTCGACTAAAACAGGCCCAGGTGCACCGTGGCTTGCGTTCCGCTCTTGTGTCTTTTTTTCTGGCCTAAATGCAGTGAACTTGGGAAAACAACCTGCCTTTTCTGCCTGCGTCAAGCGAGAACTCAAAGCCGAGCACGTGTCCGTAGATTGAGTTGAAATTAATTTAGACTATTTTTAATACGAGAAACATCAACACATTAAGTCAAAGACTGAGGGAGCCCTGGATGAGCGCTCCGAAGGATCCCAAAGGTATCCCCCTCATCGCCCCCCTTCACCCCCCTCCATTCTTACATAATAATGCCATGAACAGGGGGAAATACCGTCCAGTCCGATCATAAAATGGTACCTCCTGATACTTTCGTTGAGATTTTCAACTGTAACGTGAAAAGTCACTCGGAAAGCAAAGGCAAAGATGATGACGATGATACCCAGATGAGACCCTTCATCACTCTCACGTAAGTACTCTCTGCCCAGTCTTAGTCTCTCTACTCTATCATTTCTTTCTTCACTCACTGATGTTCCACAAACTCCAGGTACGCCCAAAGCATCGACGGATCTATCGCTGCGGAAAGAGGTCAGTCCGATGAGGAGGGTTCTGCCTGAGAGTAGCATTTTATCGGAATGTTTAATTTTTGTTGGATCTCGATTTTACACTGTCAGTATAGTTGAGAAGCAGACCTATTACTAACCGTCACGCTGAGCTATTATCTTTTGTAACCAACGTACACAGGGAAACCACTGCTTCTTAGTGGCAAGGAATCAATGATTATGACTCATCGACTTCGTGCCTTGCACGAGTAATGTTCCAAACACCCCTACTCCACACTCACTCGGTCGCATTCATACACGCGTACACATGTCGTATTACATGTTATACGGCCTTCGGCTGTCGGATTTAGTAGTTGAGAGAGGCATTTCGTAGAATATGAGCTGAACGCTAAGCGAACATACCTCTTCTTACCAGCGGGATCATGATCGGTGTAGGGACACTAATCGCAGACAATCCTTCGCTCACAACACGTTTAGTTCCAGGTATAGCCAATACCATTATCCTTTACCGAAGACATTTGTAGTGATTGCATTGGATCTTTGAACCGAGGATCGTCTGTTACTTGGGGGGACATGGTGCTTTGGCTATCGACTTTTCATCAACTGCTAGATAAGGCAGTTTTAGTGGCGCTGATGTATTTGTAAACCCATTGTTTTTGAAGGATAATAACTGCACTTTAGGTTCGCATCCACGTCCGATTATACTTGACACGTAATTTTCTTCTATCACAATACTTAATTTCTCAAGTTTGCATGTATTTGACGTCCTTTTGATGTATATTTGGGTATACTTCCGATGGCAACGAACCCACCATTCTTCATTCTTCACCCTTCTTCAAGGTCTCTGCGTGCTCCAATATCGAGAAAGATATTTAGCAGGAAAAAAGGGAATTTACCCATCATTGTTTGCTCCGACCAAAAGGTGACAAAGGACACAGATACAATAACATAGCTGTCGCAACAAACAATCTATTGTCTGAATCGTTGGAGACAATAACTGTCCGTGTTATTGCTCCTTCCCTTTTCTTTTCTCAATTCTCCAATAACAGAAGGACCAGGAGTTTGACCATCGCAAGAAGACACTGGTGTATTACTCGAGATGCTGTTACTATTAATGGGAATGACGTGATATTATATGTGTTTGCGTGTACTTTTTGCCTTTAGGAAGCGGCGGGGGCAACTATCATCAGTGTCGCACTTACACGCTATCACCCAAAAAGTGAAATAAGCGCGTCGTTAATTGACGATTGAACCGATGTATTATCGGTTTCTTATTAATTCCCCACCAGGTGTAAGGAGTCGGAAGATGGGCGAATAGATATCCATTCGATGCTAGGTTATCACACGCGTAGACACGCACATAACGCACACACACACACACACACACACACACACACACACAAACACTTTAAAGAGCATTCGTTGCGTATGAGATTTTTGAGGGAATCGAAAAACCAAAAACAAAAAGCTTATTGTTTGTGTTGCGTAATGATAGATCTCTTGCGTCCATTTGTGAAGAGCATAATGATTGAAGGCGGTGCCTCGGTGATAAGGAGCTTCATAGAAACAGGTGACGTCCGATGAACATCTGAAAAACCTTTATAAAGTAGCACACTTGGCCATAAATTCGAGAATAGGGTTGCACATGCCTATGCACACACACACACACACACACACACACACACACCTTGGTACTTAGTAGCTACTATTGCTGTGATATACGGTTGGTCCTCCTGCATGCTACCTACGATATAAGATTAATAGGATTTGATTTTTAATACTCGCCATTTACTTAGCCGCCCAGAAGGAGAAGTGTCGCTGCGCAGTCGATCAAGTCATCATCACCATCGCCCCGCTATTTGTACGTAGTCATTACCTGTCTAGATATGCGTTTCTAACGGATGTCATATTTCGCATCCTCGCAGGTTGGCGGACTCAATCCTTGCACAGACCAAGCTTCATCACTCAAAGCAGAATTCCCAAGATTTTCTAAAATTCGTTACACATGCGTTGGCAGCGATATTATGCTCTGTGGTAGCTTCAGATAATGATTGATTTATTCTATGCTGTGACTCATTGCTTGTCATGTGTGACTTTATCTAGTAATCAGCTCGTCTAGACATGGTAGCATGCCTAGGTAGCAAGTCTAGTGCTAGCTAGCTAGTGCCTAGCTAGACATGTCCCATGCTAGCGTGGCCTAATCTCGCATTCATGATTTCTCATGCACTTGCGCGCGCGTGAGACTGTCTGCAAGTCTGGCTGACATGTCCCAAACTCATCCGCCCATCGATGAAAATGAATGTTCATTTGGAAGCATCATTGTTGATTGGTTGATTAGATGTTCCACATGCTCAATCTGCAATGACCAAAGCGTCCCAACTCTAGTAGCTAGCTAGCGTCATGCACTGAATTCAAAGCAATAATGATTTCCATCTCAACTGCATGCTAGCATGTGCTACATGCACATTCCATTGAAAAATGCAAAATGCAAGATGAGCAAATTAGCGGCTAACTGCACCCATCTAGCAACGATCAACAACCTGCAATGCCCATCTCACCCAAGAAATCATGGCATTGCATGGCAGCGCGTTGCATTTCAGAAGTTCAAATGCTACCGAACATTTAGATTTCTTAGTGACCGATCGCTTTCACAGCATGACATTTTTTTGTTTACGCTTCATTGTGCACTCATGACATTGCTACGTTGGTGTATGTTTCAAGACGTTCTTCAAATGTCCTTTCTCCTCGAAAAATGATTTCTGATTGGAGAGCTATGCGACGTTTTCATTCCCTGACCAGATGCCTCAGGAATGTGATTGAACAAAGTCGATCGAGCCGGGTCGCTGTTCACTGTGTTGATGGATGAAATTTTGGATGCCCCGACCTCACCCCTTGACAGTTGCTGCCAATCACTATGCGCATATGCACAATTCAATGGGGAGAGAAAAATTGCCCCAAGTAGAAAGAAAGCCAGACACAGCACAAGACTGCTGCGTAACGATAACTTTTGCTTCAAAAGAAATGGCTGAAGATCATCGATTTCTGAGGCAGCTTCGAATCTCGGGCACGTTGAATCTCTGCGAGCAATAAAATTTCCCTTGTGCCTATCTCTGCTTCGCATGCGATGAATTAGTTTGTCCCCCTACATTAATTGCAACGAGGATGTTGTAATGATCTGAGCATGATACTTGACGAAGAGTGAACATGTGAAAATGCTTTAACGCAGGGCTATGAACAAGTAGTACAAATTACTTCTTGGGGCTCATCATGATCGCGACTACGACATTGATTCGGTCTGTTTTCCATGGCACTTTCGTTAATCTGATTGTATGCAAATAGACGCGTTACGCGTCACGGTTACAGAAGTGAGAGATGAGCATAACGTGCTGCACATTCCAACCATGATTTGGATTTCTTGCTCGGTAGAGACTTCTTTCCTCTTCGAAATAACTGAGCCATATTTAATACTTGTTTTTCCAACTAATGTGTCATACGCTCTTGTATCCGTTTTGCTTATTTCCACAAATTCTTTTGTGGCCAAATCAAGGAGAAAACTCTTGTCTGTGTAGAAATTCATTTTCTATCAGCAATCACTTCAAACTCAACTTCAGATGATAATTGGTTACCGTATGTGTGCAAGTAAAGCGCATAGGTTGTAATAGAGAATTCAATTTGCTCCACTTTTTCAGTAAATTCGGGACTAAGCTCCTTTTTGAACAACACAGCTCCATCTGATCCTACACAATGTTGAAGCAGTTGCGGGTGCATGTCGGATCGCGCACGTCATAACGTCCCAAAGACAAACGCAACTACCGTCGGACAGAATCAATATGTGTGACTCGTTAGAAAAGACTGCCCTGAGACTGCCATCGAGTGAAATAGCGTTGACACTTTCATCGATAGCATCGACCATTTTCTCCCTTTCTGGTGCGAATGGGTTTTTGGTGGAGCTTTTTCGAAAGAAAGAAACCAACGCGACGTGCAGCACAAATCTCTTGTGCCGGTTCGACAGCCAGCTAGGCATGTATTCTCGACAGTTAGGTTGTCGCGTTAGATAAAGGAATGCAGTTTTTTAATGGACACTTCAATTTGACAATGGTGTCCAATTTCAGAAGCTGTACATGCTGAAGAAAGTGTGCGACTGGCGACAAACGTTGTCTTGCTGTGCAGCCAGCAAAGACATAGATTTATTCTCCACCATTGGACCGTTTAATTTTCCCCTAAAACATTTGAAGATGTCGCTGCGTTGTTTCCCTTGGCGTTCCGGTAGCGATCTGGTATTACCGGGGATGCTTGAAAAAGAGGAATGTCGCTCTGCAAATCATCTGCAGTTCAGCAGCTAAGAGCACTACTGAGCATTTGAGAAAATAGAATGTCTGCCGGGTGGCTCGTGACCGGTGATGCACAGCTACACTTTGTTTGTGTGCGTCTGTCTGTTGTCCGTTGTGTCGAACTTATGCCTCAGATTGCTAATAATTTTAAATGATAGATGTCATCAAGCTTGTCATCAACCTATTGCAGCAAGTCTACAACATAAATCAGCTCGGCAAGACCAGAAACCGTTCGAAAACTACAATAATAATGTCTGACCTAGTTTTTTGAGTGTCAAAACAAACCATCAATAGTTCGTTTGTTTTCTATATTTCTCACTAGAATCAACACTGTTACTGTGGCATTGACCTTCACCCACACTCTGGTATCCCAATGTAAAGTGTATGTATTCGTATTTGTAGATTGTAGATAGAAAGGAAACGCCAATGATGTGTTGTGTTAACTTTCAAGGGTGCCCATGAACCTCTCTATTTTGGACCACAATTTTTTGTGTCTTTGGGATCAGCAAAGAACGTAACATTTCAAATATGTGCATTGTCATCATCTCACAATATCCATTTACTCATCTAATGGGAAAATAACTCGTAGGCTTCTGCTGCAGTCTCAGGATTATACATCACACACGCTATCCTAACAGCACACTACAATGCGGTAACATTAATGGCTGCAAGAGCGATTAAGCTTCCTGCGCAGGTGTCAATATTCTGCTATTCATTCATGGTCTCCACGATTCTTCTGGGTGTCGCCTCGGTAACAAATGAAATGCAATGTCTACCATCTTAATGCCTCATCTAATGAAACAGGCGATCGGCGTTATCCTTACCGACAATTTTCTCTTTGATTCGGTGAGACACTTCTCCATATTTGTTGTTGTTTCCTTTGCGGTCTTTACGCTACAGGTTTGTTTTCTTCAACTCCGTTCCAAACTTTTATCGTCGAGAATCCAAACAGTGAACAGCACAGATCCCCTCGAATCCAACCAAAACGAAGAAAAAAGATCTAAGTTTTACCCATCGAAAACGCAAACAACTACCACAATGGACCCTCTTAAATCCAATAAAAACTATGAAAAAAGATTTTACATGGGAACGGACCGGGATATAGTGACAACTCCAATGACAGAAATAAATATAGGAAGAGAAAACAAACTTAATAGTTCTAAAAACGCAGAGCAAATTAAACAGGGAAAAATAATGCCTCAACTCACTTTTCCGGGAATGGTATCGAATAAAAGCAACGTCTCTACAACTGAAGATAAAATTTCAGTTACAGAATCAGATTCAGATTTGGAAAATACGCAAAGACTTCCACGGATAATAGCGATGAGTCGTAGACAGTCAAAAGACTCAATTCGCAGAAAAGATGAAATTGAAATGGCTCCTTATCGTATCAGAACCGAAAGTAGCTATCCCCTTTCTCAAAATGCTACATCAGTCACGGTTTCCGAAATAGGAAATAAAAAAAGCAACAAAAAATCAAAGCTCCAATCTAGGGCGAGTACTTTCGTTGCAACGCAGAGGCAGGACGAAAATTTTAAAAACCTTTGCTTCAGGTTGAATTTTTTTGTTGTCCTTATTCCAATAGTCGGTGCACTTGCAATGTTGGTAACCTTTGTCGCCGGTTTAGTTAGTATGCAGTTGTCAGATGTTAGTTTCAGCCGACACAATCGCGATATGGCCAAAAATTATAGTTTTCCTTCTGATTTATCTTTTTATGTTACCATTCTCGAAATTCTCTTTGAGCAGTACTATGCACATTCCAAAGCTAAATAATCTAGTTCTTCATATTGCACGACTTAAGCATCTTTTGATAATTTTAGCTGTGTCCTCAAACTTGGTTATGTTGATACCTTCGTCTAATGTCATTATTTTGCACATGAGCTAGTTTACATACATTTCTTCTCTTGCTTACTGATTCAAAGGCATGCAGTGACCATTACATGAAGCATGCATGCATGGTACTAGAGTAGATCATGCAATATGCGCATCTTTGAATGCTCCGATGACACACAAGAGTTGCGACACGACAATTGGAGTAACTTTGGTCTAGCGGTGCACGCTAGCTAGCATAGCTAGTGCAATTTGTTTGGTGCACATACGTGACAGTTCATGGTCCCAGTGGAGCCAGAAAGGCAACATCAGCTTGAATGATCGAAGGCGCTTCGATGCGACTGCACTAGAAGCAACGCATGGATCGCGGCAATTGTGACTAGACATGAGTGTGACGTACGTGTGTGACGTAGCGCACACAAAATTTTAATCTGGCCTGGTAAATGCAGGTTTGCATCCACACATGTACCATCAAGCTAGCAAGCTAGCAAGACGCAATGTTGATGTTCTGTCTGTCGCATCTATCACGATGCGATACAAATATATGCTATGCTAGCGCCACACCACCAGACTACTAGTTATAGCGTGCTTGGGATAAGAGTGTAAGCGGCGAACCAAGCTGATAGCGAAAATTATAGCATGCTCATGCTGCTGCAACAAATATTTTTATGCATCTGAGACGTACACTCTCCAGTTAAAGTTGTACTGTGAAGTAGTAGAGCCATTATTACAATTACGACTCGAGGATAACCTCGATCTGAAGTGCACATATCTCTCTCCCCCCCCCCCTCCTCTCTCTCTCTCTCTCTCTCTCTCTCTCTCTCTCTCTATCTTTCTCCCTAGACAAAAACATAACTCTGATAGAAAGCTATCTAAAGAGAGCGTCCATTTCATCCGCTGCCGATACATCTGTAAGTAATTGGTGTATATGTGTATTATTCGTGAAATACAGCCAAAAAACGGTAATTTACCTTCCTTTTCCTCACCGAAAAAGTTATCAAACATAGCTTCCTCGTCCTCATTTTGTAAGTCGCCCTCTTGATCCTCTGTTTTCTCAGGCGCTTCAGTATTAGCAACTACATTGACTCTTTCCTCCTCATTTAAACTGAGAATGTTGGCGAACGAATTTTGCAACGATGTATCAGCCTCATTTGCTTTCGAGCTCTGCTTTCCATCAACGGTGTCGCTGCTCTCTTGTGTTTCATCCTCCGGTTCATTCTCGACCGATTCGTTATCGGATGATTCCTCTTTCTTCTTCTTTTTCTTTTTTTTTTTCTTCTTCTTCTTGTCCTTTTTTTTCTTCTTCTTCTTCTGGCTCCTACGACGCTCCTCCTCCTCATCGTCAGAATCAGAGTCGTCATCGGAGTCGTCGGTATCATCATTGTCTTTTTTAATGAAAGCCCTCTCCTTGTACTTCTGTCGAATGTATTCCGTTGACATTCGTCTATCACTCTCCGCTGCGTAAAACACACCATTTTCAATATAAAACACGTCCTATTCTCTAGAATGCGGAAGATATCCATATCAAAATGTACTTGGTTTTGCGCCCTTTCTCAATGAAGCTTCATAGAAGCCATTGACTCTTGTGTTTCCACCTAACCTGTAGAAGTACGTTAGCTGTTCCTCTGACCACACGTCCATCTCGATAGAACGCACCTGTTGATGATATCCACACGTATTCCACGGACCAATTGTGAGTTATGTGTATGTGTGTGAATCTTTACATAAATGTAACGAAATTTTTAAAAATGATATGCGAGTGTATATGTGTGTGTGTGTGTGTGTGTGTGTGTGTGTGTGTATGTGGAAAGAGGGCGGTATGAGGATAAGTAGGGTGGAGGGGACAATATCACACGATACGTCCGCTCGAAAAATGAGATTGCGTGCCTACAAATGCATCTCATTTTTTTGTACCTAGTTTCAAATCTATCTCTTTCATGTTTCATATTCTCTGAGATGAAATTTTGATTTCAGCTGTTTTTCAGTATTTTTCTCCTCCTCTTTTTCTTCTTCATCATCTATCTTTTGCACGACGATCGATCTGACCTTACTAATGTGCACTCCTAACCCACGATGAATCCCTGCGCATTCAGTACAGATCATCACACCGAGATTTATTGACGACCAGTCTGGATACTTGGTCGTGCAGTCTGCACATTCTGTGTTCCCAGGAAGCTTCAAAATCTACAAAGGATACAGTGTAAGCTCAGTGGAACCCTGGCGTTCCCATCTTAACGTCGCATGGCTACCAATTCTCGAATATGTATCGTCCTTTCCGTCCATTCCTTTGGCCGCTCTTCATTTCGGCCCTGCTTCTTCTGCTTCTTCTTCTTCTTTTTCTTCTTGCGCTTCTCCTCTTCATACATCTTGGCAGCGGCACCCTCGTAGTACTATTATTATTCAGGGGGTTGTAGGAAATAGAGCCGCGGTAGAGGGAGGTGATCCGACAGATCTCTCGAGAATCTCCGAGACTATCCCTAAGTTGAGCCCCGCATCTCACAAGACGCCGGCAACGCGATCCCGCCCGCATAAATTTCGAAAATTAAAAAAGCGGCAGTCAAGAATTTTGTCTACAAAGGAAATTCAGAAAGTGAAACATCGACGACAGGATCTAGGCTGCAGAGATTTCGGAATATTCTAGGAGATGCTTTTCAAATAAGACGTCGCCGCACGAAAATACAGGCGATTCTATCATCGTTAAATTATTAGAGATACCTCTCTAAGTTGAAATTCACGTGCTAATCATGATGCCCGGAGGTGAGGGCGGCGCAGGCGGTGGGCATGAAAACAGCTTTGATCAACGCTCTACTCCGTTACCATTAACGGCAGAGAACATCCCCGGAATGTCATCGGATGTACCACCGAACCCCAATGTAGCTGCTGCTGTGTCATCAGGGACACCACACGATATCGAAGGTAGAGGAGGAGGCAATGACGACGATCACGGCGCGACTACTGAAGGATCTAAGATATTAGCAACGAATGCAAACGTTCCCACTATCATCACGACTGCCACCACAGCTACCACTCTCGCCCCTATCACTGCCGTCACACAAGCTACCAGCAGCAGTGCGGGAGGCATTAGCAGTGCATCAGGTAGCAGTGGTAATGCGGGGAGCAAAATCAATAACAACAGTTCAAGAACCCTCGCCACCTCTTCGTACAAACCCAAGATTACGAGCGTGACGTCTAACAATCGTATCCGTCGTATGGTTAAAGCTGCCCGAAACTCTAACAGCTGCAACGCTTACGGAGACCTCCTCAGCGTCACATCGGTATTATTTATTCATTCATTCCACGTAATAATAATAATATGCGCTTTCGCTTTCCCAAAAATTTCAAAATGGATTAGCAGGCGGGGGGGAGAGAGAGATCGAACAATTGTTCGGCCAAAACCTAAAATCCTGGTGGTAAAATAACAACAACCACAGGAAGTATCAGCAGCGATGAGGGTGTTGCGAGAGGAGCCCGACAGTAACGACTATACTCGATGTTCCACGTGCCAAGAGTGGACCTGCGACGAAGAAGAATACCACTCGCCACTAACTCATGAGGTATGATGGCGCTGTTGCTGACCCGCTGATAGAGTCTTAAAATCTTTTTGAATGTCTCCCTCCTGACGTTGATTTTGGCCCCATCATTCGCTTAATCTGATCATCAGACTTTCAATAAGGGTGAGTTTACCGAAGAAGATTTTAGGGATCATTTGCTATTCACAAAGAAGGAGGTAATAGACAACTGGAAGATAGATCATCTGCAACAACTAAGTACCAACCAAGGCAGGGGTTTCCTCCTCCCCCCCCCCCCCCCTCTCCCTCTCTCTATTATATTGTCACATATATCTCTACCACGTATTATCAATAATCACAGGTTGCTGAAGGACGGCTGTTTCTTCCTGAGCTCGATAACGTAGATGATGAAGATGATGCCGATGATGATGACGATGATGATGATGATGATGACTATTACCCAATAAAGAAAGATTACCCATAACCCCGAACTGTCGTCATCATCCTCTTCTTCTTACTCTTCAAAGGTGTCCCCGATAATGCTGGTATCTAAAGCGCTTGTTGTGGACATTGAAGCTGCCATCCCCCATGAAGCCGTGTTAGTCACCGACCAAGAATGGCGAGATAGGTCAAAATCCTGCTGCTGCTGCTGCTTGCTGCTAGGTGTTGCTCTCATCATGCAAACGGCGTTATATCTTCTCTACTTGCTGCAACTACACAGGTGGTTGACAGGAGTCAAGGGCGCGACGCTCTTAGGGGAATTAGCAAGGGTAAACAACAACAACAACAACAAAAACTCTTCTATCACACATGATCAAAGGATAATTGGAATTAACTATGAATCACCTCAACAACCCGATTATCATCACCATTTCAGGCCGTCTTAGAAATGAAACGCAATGTCAAAATCGACTTCTTCAGGAGCGGTTTCAAGCACGAAGAGGTCACCCTCCTCCCCCCCCTCTCTCATCTCCCTCTCTTGTGATTGTATTGATGCAAAAAGTTATCGTTGTTTTTGTTGTCCATCCATCGGTAGTGGGAGGCAAAGGTCCCTGAAGCTACTAGTGAAGATCTTTATTACCTGGTACTTCAATCAAGCTCCAGTGACGTCTCATGCCCCGCCACCTCCCCCCCCTCCCTCGCTAGATAGACAATACGACATTTAGGAAAGAATAAATAACAGATGTGGTATGGATCTCTTCCTGTTGTCTTCTAATCAGCTTCTCAAGCTCGACGAATCTATATTGTATAACGAGAAAGAAGATGACACGATGATCCCAATCCACAGAACAACAGAAGCTAAGGTCTTTGGTGGCTATTGTGCATTGTGTGATGACACTTCTGTGTGTCCTCTTTTCTTCTACTTCTCTCTCTCCCTCTCCCTCTGTATGTGTGTTGTGTGTGTGTCTGTGTGTGTGTGTGTGTGTGTGTGCCTTTCTTCATAGACTCAATATCAACGCATCATTTGTAGCTCATCGCATCACCATCATCATCATCATCAGCAGCAGCAGCAGCAGTACTTGCTTACTACCAACCAAAATCGCCCTCGTAATAACCATCGTTATCTGACCATGCAACACTCAGTCGAGTCGTCCTCTCCGCAAGATGGCCAGGCCCGAGCTTGCTATTAAGTGGGGTTATATCCCTGGCCGATTCTACACAGACAAAAAATCCAAGGTAGGTAGTAGGTAGAGAGGACCTAGTTCCACGAAAGAAGAAGAAGAAGAGGAAGAAGAAGAAGAGGAGGAGGAGGAAAAGAACAAATGATGACGACGACGATGATGATGATGGATGTGATGGAAAAAGGAAGTATTGTCAGAATGCAGTCACGATTGTCAATATCATATGATGGTGTGTTACATGAAATCGTCCTGCTTTCTCTCTCTCTCTCTCTCTCTCTCTCTCTCTCTCTCTTCGTAACCAACAAGTCCGTCATCATCATCATCATCATCATCGTCGTCATCATCATCATTTCCACCACCACAATGATCAGTATACGGGGAAGGCATTGCACGTGCAAGATGGGAGACTTGTTTTGGAGATTGTACACCCCTTAAACGTCAAGGTACTCCTACTACTACTACTACTACTATTACAACAACAACTACTACTACTACTATTACGATTACTTCGACTACTGCTACTGCAACTAATGCTACAGC
>ADNK01003442.1:0-10898 GCA_000320545.1 Bigelowiella natans CCMP2755 | reverse complement strand
GGAAAATCCAGCAAGATTCCATCAGGCATTTTCTAGAAAAACCCCGTACTGCCCAAGAAATTCGCTTACTCCCCCCACACCCGGGAGAAGGCAGTAACAGTTTATACTTCAACGGCCTACTTTGTGAAAAATGCTCAACCTTCACCGGAGCTGGCAAAGACAGAATTGTCTGACGGAAGAATGCACTGGTTCACATCCCCAGGGGGTGAAAAAAGTAAGAGCTCTGACATCCAAGTAGTTTGGGGGGGGGGGGGGGCAAAGAACGTTAGCTCGTTGTAATGGCCCGGCTTTCATCGATCGCTCGTACGTGTTATCGTCGTGCTTCTTGACGTCCTTCAGCTTCCAGCCTACACGCACACGCTGCTTGTCGCTGTCCTTATTGAGCACCTTTGGATGAATAACAGTAGTCAGCAAAGTCGCCACAAAACAAAAGGACGATATGCATACACCCCGCAGGTAGTGATACGATTTGGTTCTTCCTCTTCTTCTTCTTCTTCTTCTTCTTCTTCTCCTCATTTTGCTACGCTCCTTCTTATTCCCATCGTCCCCCCTTTTACCTTTTCAGTTGCCTCTGCCATTTGCATCAATCCATTCTAGGCGAAAGAGAAGGAGACAGGAGGAGGGGAGGAAGAGAGAACGAGGAGGGATTGATATATAAGTCAATTCGCTTCATCAGCTAATATATACATTTTTGCAAGACTATGCGCTGCTATCTCAACTGTGTTATAATGTAAAAGTAAGTTTCCTACCTTGAAGGAGCCTAGTGACCCTCCAGGAGGCATGAGACCGACCCCCTCCCTCCACCTGCCATTGATGACGATTGTGACGGTGACGTCGTGTTTGGTATTAGCTTCTCTCTCCCCCCCCCTCCCCCCCTTCTCTCTCTCTCTCTCTCTATGATTTTGTGTTTTGTGTTGGAATTACTCTTTTTTAAACTGCTCGGAGTTCTCCTCCTCCTGCTTCTGAGCGATCCGAACTGCCGCACCGGGGATGAATCTAGGAATGTAAAGCCACGCGCGAACAGGGGGGGGAGGTGGGGACAACGTGAAATACAGATACACATACCCACACACACACAGAGAGAGAGAGAGAGGGGGGGGGGGGGGGGGGGGGGGGGGGGAAGGGAACGCGTAATACCAACAAAGAAAGTCGTACTATATCACGGGAAGTGTCCTTCGCAACAACATACATACTTAGTCCTGCGTCGAACCACCACCATCACCATCATCACCATCACCATCATCATCCTCATCATCATCATCATCATCCTCATCGTCGATCTCACCCTCCTGTGGAAGAGAGCTGCTCGAGGGCATAAATCTTCTTCAGGGCTGCCCGGATCGCTAGCTTTTGAGGGTCGCCAGCGTACACTCCGGACACGAAGGGGTCGATTACCTTTGATATATGGTTGAATGGCGGGTAAGGGTTCAGAGGGGTGGGGGGATAGAGAAGCGGAAGATGGAAACGTCTCTGCTGCCATTTCGCATTTCATTTGTATCTGAATTGCAGCATGAATTTGATACCTTGGTGAAGGTCTCTTCCCCCAGGTGGCGCGTTACAAACTCTTGAATAGATTCTTCCCTGCCTTGAGGAGGGGGCTGCCATATTGGGGGAATGCCAAGTGCTCCCAACCCAGCTCTACAGGACAGATACATAAAGGCATTATTTAGAACACATTTGCGAGTGAGTGTGAGTGAGTGTGTGTTTGTGTGTGTGTGTGTGTGTGTGCGTGTTGCACTTATACGTAACTCCATAAAGCATAGCCCCACATGCGTGAGTAGTCGCCATTTATTATTTTTGAGGATAAAGCGATGTCTCGCTGAAGCGGTCAAGAAGTGAGGCTCTCACCGAATTTTGCCTGGCCAGGAGATGAGACCGAAGTTGAAGACAGCATCCAGTGGCTTCATAGGAAGGGGCCACAGTTTCTCGTCCCAGTATACCAGTCGCGGTAGCGTCGGGTTGGCAAACACAAGGTCCTTTATATCGGCCGGTGGGGGGGGGGGGGGTGGACATTCTTAACCTTCTGACGACATCAAAATGATATACAATTGCTTTCAAATTACATCAGCAATGCCGAGATCATGAGCAAAGCGCATAATCTGAGGAGTTGGCTGGAAAGTGTTCGGGCCTGCAGTAGTGGAGGAGAAGTAGATGGGTCAGGTTAAGGGGAACAAAGAGGGTGAGGAGGGGGGTGAAGAAGATCGAAGTAGGAGAGGAGGAGGAAGTGGTGCTCGGGGAAATTGGAGTTTATCGTCGAACATGTTGTTATCAGGGGAAACAACCCTCTTCCCACAGGAATCCATCATCGTTCGTCTTCGAAATTAAGTTGCCTCCCACTTTGTCGTTTGCCTGGATATAATTGGGGTGGAGGCGTCATCATCGCTGTTCTCTCCTTGATGATGGCGTGCTACCACTGAACCTATACTCTTGGAGCTATGCGAACGTACCTCTGCACAGACAACATCAAGCCCTGACTGGTGTAAGTGGAACGCCAGAGACGACCCGGAAACGCCCGAACCAACAACGATGGCTTCCACCTCCTCCACGGGTACCCCTCCTCCTCCTCCTGCAGCAGCTACTTTCGCATTTGCAACGAAACGCTCCCTCCTCATTAGTTTCTCACGGCTAGAATCAGCTGGGGAAATTCCATTGTGAAAATTTCTTCCGAATCTAACGTGGTGGAGGGGAGCAGTGCTGTGCCCCATCGTGGCTATGGAGGAGGCGCATCCCTTGCTCGCTCGTATCGATGCTGATGTACCAATGAAGCTTCCCGAAGACCCCATCGTGCCTATAATTGATACAGCAATAGCTGTTCCAATTATAAGAAGCATAATGTTGCTTTTCATCCCCCGTCTTCCCTCTCTTGGGAGCAGGGGTATGTGAGATCGGGGTGGGGCTGCGGAAGCCATAGTTTTAGTTTCGACACAAAAGAGCAAGAAGAGAAGGCGATAACAAAGGAGATTTTGTAACTGCGACAATGTTTGTTTATTAAATATCCTCGACCTTCTTAGGAGGATCTTTATTTACGATGTTTGTACAATAAATTGTTGACTGAAATACCAACATTGTTGCTAGAATGTTCGGAGAAGTCCTCATTGAGAATGTGGATATTGTGAGTTGCTCTTCGCCTGCTATGGCTTGCGTATTACGGCCATTTACCTTTCGGCTTCTACGGTATAGTTGATTTCAATTTAAGATATTATATGGATACATTTTAGTCTAGATTCCTCCGAGCAAAACCTGTTGCCTCGAAGCCATCGGTGGCGTCAGGCTCGTGGGAAAACGATGGGGGACGCCCGCCAGCAGCGTATGCTGAAATTTGGATCACGGGTAGATTACCACTCAGTACACGTACTTATGATTGAGTTGAATGTGGCGCATGAAATGCGCTCGAAGCGTTGGATTTGCTTCCTCGCTCATCCTCGTCACAAATGTGCCTACCCTCACCGGAAATGTTCATGTTTCGGCGTTTAGGGTGGAGCTGGCGTGATGCTGCTCCGGATACTGTTCCTTTTTTCCCTCTGCTTCGCCCAATCCAGCGCCAAGCCCTCCTCAGTGAAGCCCCTAGATGACGGCAATTTCGACGAGACAGAACGGGGAGAATGGGCGGTGGACTTTTACGCGGTGAAACTTGCATGGAAAACAGTGTCTACACCGCAGAACTAATAAGTGCTGTGTTATTGGTACGTGCTTCGCAGCCTTGGTGCTCTCATTGTCGGACACTAGAGCCTGTGTGGGTCAAAGTCGCAAACGGTCAGTAGATCTCATCAACTACTATGCTTCAACCAACAACTTACTACAAACACCTCGGCCATGTGGTGATACATGAGCACCCGCCTTTAGTTACTATTTTTCTCTCCCCTCCTCCCCCCCTCTCTCCCTCTATAAATCCGCGAAAAGCACAAAGCTGTGCAGCGTTACTCACCCATCGTTTTATCCCTACTTCTTCCACACACATTGTTGCCATGGTATCAGAGCTAAAAAAGAAGGGCTCCAAGGTTCATATGGCGAAACTCGACGCCGTCCTCAATCCTATTTCTGCCAAGCAGAATGGTGTTAGAGGCTACCCGACGATACAATTGTAAGTGAGCGGTTTTTATCTGTCATTCGGTTGCATGCGACGCCTTAACTTCCTCGTTCCACACCTCTCACCTGCAGCATCCGCGACGGCGCAATTGTCGCCGAGTACGCTTCCGCATCTAGAGACGCTGACAGCATCATGAAGTGGATTTCGAGTCTGGAGACTAAGCAGCAGCGAGAAGAAGGTTCTCATTTACTCCTGAATTATCTCATTTCTCTAGCCAACTGTGATCCCTGTTGTGTTGCGTTTTCGAAATGCAGAAGAACCGAGCGCTGCTGCGAGCAAGGCCGCAACCGATTCCTCTACCCGTAGCAGCTCATCGGGGGCTGCCGACGACGCTGCAGTTCCGTCTTTCTTAAGCCTAGAAACTATAAAGGTGCGTGTGTTAGGACGAGTCTTCGTGAGAAGATCAATTTTGCATTTGCAAGCAAGCGTGATATTCTGGGAACCTGAAGGACGATGATCTTGATTAAACATATCAGGAGAATATTCGGAGAGCTCCGATATTGGCATGTGGGATATGTGCCGGGTTTGGAGGGATGGTTGGAATCTTCATGGGCGTGTTCATCGGTGTCGCATATTCGTTGCATTTGAAGAAGATTGCCTAGCAAGTTGTCGTTCCCTTTTATTCTCGGATGATGCTGGCGGGCGCGCGATAGTACGTCGCGAAATTCGTCGTTGATGTTGTATAATCGCACGCATTCGTGCATCGACCGGGTTACTATTAACCGCGACAAACTCTATATAGTTTCAACAACGCAACTTGGCTACTTGTGCAAGTTAAACTAACTTTCAACATTATATTCATTCATATGAATTATAGAAACGTAATATGTCTGTTATATGAGTATGATGACGAGAGTGTTGCATGCGCGTAGGCCATGTGCACATTGATTGGACAGATGACGCACACGTACACATGTATAATATACTTGCGCTAGCTAGCTATGGTATCGCATTTATACTTGCACCATGACATCATGCGCGCTTGTGCACGCAAAGAAGTGCTCAGGAGGCGCACTGTGTGCCCCTGGGCACCTGCCGCACGCTCCAACGTGCAGTTGTTCACAATAGTGTTCAGCTTTATTATGCAACACTCAACGTGGAATGACATGTGCCGTGTATTTGCCGAACTACTTTATAGCTTGTGTGCAGAGCATAGTGTTGTCACGTTTCACTTCATATTCATCAATAGCACACGGACAAATACTTAGAGCTACATCTAGACATGCACGGCATGCTGATAATCACAACACACGGCATAGTCGCGCCCACACCCTATGTGACCTAACATCCTCGCCCAAGCTTGCATATCTACGTACGCGCAACGTCTAAAGCACAGTAGCGATCACATCACAAAGACGTCCCAGTCACTAACTTGAAACGACTGCAGCATCTTGAAGAACATGTTCTTGTTGGTCTTGCGAGGAATCTCCCTGAAGGGCCTCTCTTTGAAGCCCCACTCCATCTATTTGGTTCAAGACATGGCGAAATATGCGAATACAATAACTGGGGGGATCCCATAGGGAAACATGGTGTTTCGAGGGCGTTTATATGTATGTGTGTGTTTGTGGAGGGGGGGGGGCAGAGAGAGAGAGAGAGAGAGAGAGAGAGAGAGATACAGGAGAAATTCGAAAGTATCCTGTAAGTATTTTGGCAACTGGCAGTTACTACCGGTGCATTGAAGGAGATGAGCATATCAGTTTTGACACCCTCCCATCGGAACAGAGCCAGAAACACCATTACTTTATTCGGGGGCATGTCTTCAGCCGCATTCTTCCTCAGGCCACGCACTATCATCTAATAAATACACACACATATTATATATATATATATATATATATATATATAAATATGTAAATATACTTTCAACCACTCATTAGTTGCACTTACTAATCATTCAGCGTGGTAATGCACAAAGGAGCAGTTGATGCTGCTATTACTATTGCTATAACTCCTTCCTACCGCTGCCAAAGCTACTACCACAACACCTGCTCTGAAATTGCATAGAAGGCCTTGCAAGTCGCATTGAGAGGAACGTTGGGGATGTGCTCTTTGATAAGGAAATGATAGTTAAGTACACACACACACACACACACACACACACACAGAGAGAGAGAGAGAGAGAGAGAGAGAGGGAGAGAGGGTGTTCGTTTAATGAGCCAAACGATTACTTTTCGTAAGGTTTCCATATTCCAATAGCTTGATTGCTGATGCCTGGTTTGTCCTAGCTATTGACTCCATATACTGCCTGCTCGCTATCGTGTCGTTCCGCTTCTACACACACACACACACACACACACACACACACATATATATATATATATATATATATATATAATATTCTTTGCAGGACGAGGGTCCGTGGTGGAGCTAGGACCGGAAAGGCAACGATAATCATATAAAGAGTATTTTAGCTGCCTGAGTACCATGTTGTAGTTGAGGCACTCTATGAGGATACTTTGGTCGGCAATGTTATCCACGAAAGCCTCAGTGTTGTCCTTCAGCTATGCGTTGGAGGAGGAGGAGGAGGAGGAGGAGGAGGAGGAGGAAGAGGAGAACGACAACAAAAAATAGGAAGAATGAAGATGAATGAAACGCGTATGAAATCTTCTTCATATTTTGCAGGCTATGATTGTTCCTAAGAGCTTCGTCGCCTTCTTTTCTATAACCCCCTCCCCTCCCCTCCCACTGAACATCGAGAATGAGGAACCGGGTAGTGGACTGAGAGATCAATGAATCGCTTTTGCACGTCCATCTCCATGGCACCACCGTACAGTTTCCGCTCCCTACATCGAGTGAATTACACACGCACACACACACATATATATATATATATATATATATATATATATATATATATATTTTCAAGTAAAAAATATTTTATTATGTATAATTGTGTATATGAGACGTATATTGTTTCTACGAAGCAAGCTACTGCTATAAAGAAAAACACGCACTGACGTCCAATCGTCCTTTTCCGGATTATTCTTAGCCTCCTCATATTCCTTTTCAATGGCAGAGGTGGATACAGACGGCACACCCGCGCTTCTATTTTGGTAGTGTCTGCCCATTGTGATAAAAGCAAAAGTCAATCACGTCACACGCACAAAGACAGAGAGATAGAGAAGGAGAGAGAGAGAGAGAGAGAGAGAGAGAGAGAGAGAGAGAGAGAGAGAGAGATTCTACAACAGAAAAGAGCACTAAATGAAAAACATATTCCTAGCCAAACAAGCATCAAGTCCGCTGTCTTTCCAAACGATTCTTCTTTGTTCTCATCCTCGTTCGAATCTATATTTTCTATCTCACGTACGGATTGGCAGCGTTCTTGAGGCCACGAATGATAGGGTCATCTTCCTCTTCGAGCTCGTCGGCGACTCGACGGCCTTCCGCGGCCATATCATTTATCTGGGTTGTGAGCGGAGCTTTCAGAGAGAACCGTCATTTGAAGGCATGACATCACTTCCCTCCCCTCTCTATTAGAGTGCTCTAGCATGTACCTTCTGCGCCTTCTCGTCGCTGCTGAGATCATGATCGTGGATGTTGAGCTTTTCATGGATGTCCCTTAGCATTTTCTCTTTGTCGCCATACGCCTCCCCCAAACCCTCTTGCTCCTCCTCAGTGTCCTCCTCTCCTGCCCTTCCTTCTTTCTCAGCATCGCCGCCTCCTTGCAGCCCGAAAGAAAGGAAGGATCCTGGAGTGCGCAAGGAGGAGCTCAAACGCATACCGCATGGGCCCGTCTTTACGCTGCTACCGCACATCCTGACGAAGTCGAGTAAGACGCAATCATCACGCAAGCTGGCTATGAGAACATCATGCAAAGGGGCAAAGGGGGTCCTTTAAATTGCGCTAGGGGGCCGGGTATCGAGAGAGGAAACCTTGTATTGGCATTGGCAGATTGGACTAAGCTTTCCGTCAGAAACCCCCCCGTTGTCGAGACCGGTGCGATTAGAACGGTGAAAATGCAGGCCAGGAGCAGGGATACTAGCCAATACCTTCTCCATTGGGAAATCTCTCTTTCAACCCGCTTTAGAGGACGGAGGCTTCCACCAAAGCGTCCTTCCTCCCCCATCGCTACCTCTCCTTGGGAGGGGAGACTTTTTCGCTGTCTGTGCTGTTTGTGGATGCGGCAACAAGAGCAATGAAAACATTGTGACGATTTTTGGATGATTTATTTTAAGATATTTCATCATCATTTTAATTCCCAAAATCGAGTTGTTTTTCACGGGTATTCCGCCCCGCAAATCCTCGCCTCGGCAAAATCAAGCCGGCAAGAAATCATCGCATATTTCTGGCTGCGGCAAAATGCCAAAACGAGAAGGCATTTCTTGTGAAATTACGGTTCCTCCCGACGTCGCAGCCCAGGAAGGCCGTAGCCCACGCAAACTTGGTCGGAAACTGTTCGAGCGAGAAGGAACGGTCGCGCTGTTTTTCACAAAGAAGCGCTTGTGCTTCGTATGTCGCATCCTTCAAATCCGGGGAAATCAGGAAATCCTGCGAAAATCCTGGTGTTTTCTTGTGATTTCTTTCGACTTCAAGATGCCAGAGCTAGCGCTTCACATCATTCGTAGTCGTCGCGAACACGCATGTGATGCATGCGCATTCATGGCCAACCAATGTGAGGCTTTGCATGGTCACGTGGTGCGTCAGCGTGCGTGACTGCGGTTGTGACATTCTACCAGCAGGCGGAGTCAAGAACAAAAGAGCCACGATCTTGCCGCATTGTCTCGTTGTTGTCAACGCATGCAATGCACATGCACACATGTGCAGCAACAACGCAACCGCAAGAGAAGCACTTGTGCCATGTGGACATAAGCATGTGCTCAAGGCAAGCTCAATTGCATGGTGTGTCTACTTAAAAACGCTTGCGTGTGTGCATCGAGGATGCATTTGCCACGCAAGGAAATTGGGTCAAGCTAGCAAGTTCTCCAATGCTACAATCGCATCGCTGCGTTTCTACGTGTCATGCTGTGCATCATCGTCTTTAACATCACCCACAACCCCATTTTCCTTCCATTGTGCCATTGTGAGCTCTTTCTCCGGGCCGGTCAGATCGCCTGGTATTTTGAGGGATTACAATTTGAAGATCATTCCCACCAAAAGCATTTTTCTCTCAAAGGAATACATCTTCTGGTGCATTATTAGTGTCCTACTCCCCCTCCTCTTCCTCCTCCTCACCATCATCATCATCATCATCATCATCATCGTGGTAACAATGCTAATGATAAAAACATAGGATAGGAGAGCAGAGACACGTCATGGGTGAAGGCGTGGAGAACCTCTTGCCTCTGGACAAAGGGAGAATATCTTCGCTAGCACGAGAGCTGTCGCGACACCGACGTTAAGAGACTCCACGAAACCATGCGTCTGAAGGTATACCGCCTACAAGGAGCGAATTGAAAGGAACGGCTGTGAGAACGGATGCCGATTGAAATTTTGCGTAGATACCGTCCACACGCACACAATTACTCACACGCACATATACTGGAGGGGGGGGGGGGGGGATGCACAGAATCAGACCGTGACACCATCGTTTTTTTGTAATTTCTTGGCAGTTTCACGCCACGCTCAAGAAATATGCGTTAGAGCATCAAATTATGTGCTCCCATCTTTTTCTCCATATCTATAAATATTCTATAAATAGGACGTGGAGATAAGATAATGAGGGTGAATTTTGACCTTATCTGCTGCTTCCAGCATCTCATCACTAATCTATATTAAAGAACAACATCCGTACACCAAAATACAATCATATATTGAATCAATGTGTATATATATATATATATATATATATATATATATGCACACGAACACACACATAAATTTAATGTAACATAGAGTCAAAAATAGCCCCAAAGTGTTTCATACCCCAGCGTTTTCGCTCCCCATGACGATTGCAAATTTCCCTGGTATCTTCAGGGAATCTCCGAGCCTCTCCGCACCAGGCCGGAGGGAAGTTACCCACAGCTGCAAGCAAGCACGGCGCCAACACACAAACCACATTTGAGGAGACGGTGGGGAACAACGACGACGATGATGGTGAAGATGACGATGATGATAATCATAAGTGCTGATGGCGAACATGCACACCTCCACAGGGCTAAGGAGAATGAAGAGGATGAACGCTTCGATATTCATGATATGATGATAGGTACATATAATGGCGGATTGGGTAGGTGCATGCTATTTCGTTATCAACTGCCAACCTCCCTCCCTTGCTCCCTGGCCATTCTCACACACTCCGCCGTGGTATCTGCGCACCAAGCAAAGAATGAAGAGAAAGTCTTAGAAAACTAAACCAGCAAATCTCGGTAGTGCAACGCTATGCAACAATGACGGGTAAACGATGTTAGACACGATGATTAGCATATTGATGGTCATCAAAAGTAACGTAGTGCAGCATCTGCCATCACCGAATTCTCGAATGTCAATCACGCGCTCTGCATGCTGAGCAAAGAGGGGGTGGGGGAGGCAGCAGCAGGGAGGAGAAGAAGAGTCAGAGAACATGCTAAATCGCACGTGTTTGACAATCTAGTAGCAACAACAGCAAGCAGCGCAGAAATAAAGAGGGGAGGGGGGGGGTTCTGACTATCAATCAGCGGAAAGGTATGAAGGAGCACAGCACGGAACTGACTCTCTACTTTCACCACCACCACCACCACCACCATCGTTGGTGAAAACAGGATGATAGCAGCGCATAGCAGAAATAGTCGAGTAGCGCTGTCGCCCTCACAGATATACCCACCGCACCTCGGAAATGCGCTCTGCGTCCACGGATGGCAGCTTCAATAATCGCTCCCTCGGCCTCACCAAGGGG
>ADNK01003443.1:0-12434 GCA_000320545.1 Bigelowiella natans CCMP2755 | reverse complement strand
CACACACACACACACACACACACACACACACACACGCACACGCACAACAGTCTCAAAGCTCACGTTTTTCAGCTTCTCCTTGGCCTTATCCTTCATTGCCGATAATGAAACTCCAAACGGCATACTTCCTGTAGAAGATACAATGGACGATTTGGTTTCTGCGCATGTGTAATGGAAAATGTGGGGTAATTGATTCCTGCGACCTATAATTAATTCTAGCTTCTTTTATGCTAGAAAGGACTTCTTCAGTTGACTTTGTCTACGAGATGATGATAGAGTCCCTTCTCAACCGAATCTAATCTATTAGAACTGTTTCTAAATATAGCGCGCGCGTAGTTGAGTTAAGGGATACCTATTGTAGAGATTAGTCGACGCAGGGAGGGGTCGATAGAGTGAACGCTGATAGCAGACAAGAGATAGTGTAGCAGCAGCCTGTGGATAAATATGTGAATAAACGACACAGTAAGAGGGGGAGGTTTATTCACAGTTCGCAAATTTGAGCAACTCGAGACGCTATCTTGAACAAGCTCTTACCTCTATCCATAAATCTATCTGTACTATCACAACCCCCTATGCACACATCTAGAATATTATTTCATAGCATCCATCCTGCTGTTGAGTTAAGGGATACCTGTTGTAGAGATTAGTCGACGCAGGGAGGGGTCGAGTAAATGACTAACTCTAGTGTTCGGGTTGTTGGTTTCCAAAAGCTTAATATATCCATTAAGACATTATTGTTGCACGATGTGTCTGGGGAAACATGGAATATGACCTATTTTTGCCAGGCGTCATGGTCATACCAGATATAATTTTTACTAAAATTCAATAATTCCCCGTAGTTTGAACAAAAGTGTATTGATATAAGGTATGACAATGACAGTTGAACAAACACATATGAAGCCGTTTGGTAAATATACTTGAAATAATGATAAAAAAATACAACAAACAAAGGGTGTTTTATATGAACTTCATACAAGATCATACAAGATGATACTGAATCACTACAAGACTCCTAATTTTTGAATAACGAATTGAAATCGAAGTCGTCCCTCATCATTGTAGGTGAATGGAGACGCTATATTTAGAACTGTTTCTAAATCTAAACATATAATAATCATTGTCGTAGGATCGAATTGGATCCCTTTTCACTCTAGATTTACACGTGTGTTCTCCCAGAACAGCCCCAAGAGATCCCAGTATCGCATGTCCCATAGACAAAGTCAATTGAACTCCTTTCTAGCATAAAAGAAGTAAGAATCGTAGGTCGCAGGAATCAATTACCACACATTTTCCATTTTTTACGCAAGATCACCTCTCTTCTTCAGTCTTAATATCAAAACAGACAAAGCTCAGACTGGCTACGGAAAAGGAAGCAGAAGACGACGGATAGGATGGTGGCGGTCCTCAGCCAGGCTGAGAAGCCGCTGCTCGAGGGGAAGAATCTGGGAATCGCTATCATGTAACTCTCCCTCTTGAGGAAATTGCAACTCAGTTTGCATGAAATAATGTGGGGATAGCACCTTCGTCGAGTCCAGCATTTTGAAACATTGGTATTCATTATTTCACAGATTAACAACGGTCTACCTCGTCATCGGAGGTAAATCTATGTAGTTGTAGGTTTTTTATTCAAATTATCGAATTATTGTCCACAATTGGACATAAAAGTACGTGAGTAATAACTAGAACCAAAACAATTGTTTCGCTCATCACTCATTAGCGGCTATATTTTACGGACTCGAACATGACTATGCGGTGGACTCTCGGAAGAGTTTCCTACAAACCAGAAATGACCTTTTCACGGCAGGAAATTTTACGTAATAGCACACAAGTAGAGTACCACTTTCTGAGAACCAATTTCCAATTGTGGCTGTTGCGTATCACGGGGCTGCTTTCCTCATTGAACCGCATTTTTTTGGGATGATTTGGGTTAGAGATAGTTAGATTTAATCTCGGAGAAACTAATATCTATCGTATTCATTGGACCCTTTTACACTAAAGGTCTGAGCAGCTGGCAATAGTTGATGAACTAATGACAAAAGCAGCACAAGAGAAGGTGCGTAGACAAAAGACAACTTGTAGTGAGAAAATTATTCAGAAAAGAAACATATCTTAGAGACAAATGAATTCATCCAGTGATATAACATCTTTTGACAGAAATATTCTCATGCATGCAGCGTGTGTACGTTTCTTTCTTCTCACGAGTTGTCTTCCGAGCTTCATAGCTGAGCTATGCCTCTAAATAATTTCCATTCAGTACTCGCCCTACCTTACTGTGTGGAGCGAAGAGGAAAGCGATGAAATATGGTCCTATGGGGAATCTCTCTATTTCACACTTGTAACGGTGTCAACGGTTGGTTTTGGAGACATGAGCCCTCAAACATCAGGGGGGAAAGTAAGCAAGCCATCACCGTATCTAACTGCACATTTTGTGGTCAGTTTTCTAATTCTTCTTTACATCAGGTATTTCTAATCTTTTTCACGATCATAGGAATCCCTCTCATGATCACGGTAGTAGCTATCAAAATAACGATTCTAGTGATAGTGATAATGGAATACTACCGTGTCGAACCCGCGGGATAGAGCTCTCTCAGTCAAAGTGTCATGACGATTGATGATTTGATCAGGTTAATTTGAGCCTGGGTGGATATGTCATCTGGGGGGTGTTTATGGCGATGCATCGATTGAATTCTGTGCGCAAGTGGGGGCTGGAAAAGAGAAGCGCCGTGGGAGTGGAGCTGAGCCTGTTGGGTGGGCTGCTCTTTGTTGCCTTCGGCTTGACAATATTTTTCGCTGGGTTGCTTATGATCGGGCAGAATCTTAACTATCTTGACGCTTTCTACTTCACATGGTAGCGACGTTTGTATGTGGCGATGTGCCACTTTCTCTTGCATGCTTGTACGTACATAGTGAATGTACAAGAACAAGTTATCTACGGTATTTCTACATAATACGCAGCTCCTGTCTATTGCTCGCTTCTCTTAATCTGTGATGTTCCTTTCCTCCCCCTTTCCACCTCCCTGGTGCCTCTCAGGACAACGTTAACAACGATAGGATATGGCGATCTCACCATAGAAAACAACCACTTCATCACGGCTTCCGTGCTGCTCATCGTAAGGCCAAGGAGAGGATGTGATATTTGGGGAGACAAAGATGATAATGATGAAAAAAAGGGTTAAGATTTCTGATGGTTGCTAGTTGAAATTCTTGAAATTCTCTCTCTCTCTCTCTCTCTCTCTCTCCCTCCCTCCCTCCCTCCCTCGTTTTCCTGGCTTCCTCAGGTGCTACTAGCTATAAGTTTTGCGGCTGGATCGGCCCTTGTGGCGCTACTGACACGTGCCCTCCATTTCGTTGACATCAGCAGGGTAACAGTACTAGTGATAGTGAGATGAGGAGAGAAAAAGTGCTATTTCTTTCTCACAAATCTTCTTTGACTTGTTGCCTTCTTCGCATTCCTTCCTCACCTGCCTCGGCTGTTGGTATGTTCGGATGCTATTGCAAAGTGTGGTGCATTTTCCTGATAGAGGAGCTACTAACCACCCCTCTGCATACACGCACAGGAGCGTGCAAAATCAGCGAGCAGTCAGGCAGCACTTATGGCAGCAGGAATGGTGGAGATGAAGGAAATGTCTAAGGCACGCGACGATTCTGTCATTGACGATCATGGCGGCCCGCATGTGATCGATGATAACAAAGTAGGGCAGGGGGGAGAGGAGGACGTGGAAGGTGAGATGAAAGAGGTTGCTCTATAGCATGTAGCAGCAGCAGCAATTCTAAGCAGTTTCACTGAGACAAGTGTGAAAACAGTGGGCCAGAGATGGTTGGCTATTTTTTGTGCGATTTTCTTTCTAGTTCGCAACATCAGCAATTGTAAGAGCTATGAATGTCGCTATTCAACATTGGGGCGTCCGATTATTATCATAAAGTTATATCAGGGTAACAAGAGATTCAACATACACCATGTAATAAATGTTCACGCACGTTACTCTCGAATTCGAGCTGCTTCTTGCGTACTAGCTAGCTAGACAACTAGACATGCCACAGCATGTGAGATGGGTGTTTCAGAGCCATGTCTAATCTGCCTCTAGATGTGCTGCTGGGATGGCGTCTAGCAAATCGCATGGCTGTCATCGAGTCACATTGTCGACTGCCTGTGTGCATGTGCGTCGTGCACAGAACAAACAACCGAGCAACAACGAGCAGCACACACAAGCACTAGAGCAGAGCATGTGTGTTCTGAAGTCAAGCATTTACGTGCATGTTGTCTCATGGTCTCGTTGATGCCGACCTTGTGACACCTACTAGCCCATGGTCCTCAGCTTGTGCATGCAAAGTTTTGGTGGCTACACAACTACACAATGAATGACTTCATGAGTGACGATGTTCCAGAGGTCATCAATTCCCGATCTATGAAGTACAGGATTTCGTGGGGACATGTTTTTAACGACATCAAGAATCCTAGTTTTTACTCGTGGGAGGGGGCAAGATTCGTGTGCCAATTGCCTTCCGTTTACCAAGGACGTCTTTCGTTTTCGAGTTCAAATCATAATGATTGGCACATAGTTGCAGTGGGTACCACACCGTCTTCTCTTAGCTGCAATCCCTTTCCTGTCCCAATATTGCAGATAGGCAGCTGTTTCTAGTATATATCCTCTGCGTTTATATGAAAAGAGAAATCAGTGTTCTCTTTCTTTCCCTCTGAATCGGCTGTTAGAGAGCGTGTGGTTTCACTTTGTAGCTACGACAATATTTTCTCCTTGACTCAGTCGCAAAGTTGAGGATCTTGCTCTTCCCTAAAAAAACGAGCTGCTCAACGAAAGGCTGAATATCGGACAGGGCAGTCGCGTGCCCGAATTTGTAGTTCAGACCATACAGCCCGGATGGAGTGCACGAGAGCTTAAAATAGTACATGCGACAACATTTTGATGATGTCTCTATGTAAAAACGACATTAGTTTCAAAATTATAGCGGAAAGAAATCACTAGTAGAAATCTTAAGAAACTCCTGTCGTCCCAGGTCATAAGGGGGGGACCGACGTAGACACGGCGAGAGACGCCGATCAAGGGGGGAACTGCTCGCTTGCAGAAGGAGGCGGTGGGGATTGAAGATCACCTTATTAAGCTGGTGCAGCAGCCAGCCTTTAGGTTCAATCTCGTGCAATGCCGAGTCCAGCCAAGTCTCTTTCGACGTTTTCGCGGCGCAAGTTTCGACTGGTGCGCATGCTCTTTACCATCCTAGCACTTTCTCTGACTCTAGTCTCGCTGAGGAATCATTTTCACCTTCCTAACGGTCGACGAGGTGTGCATACAGTGCTAGGTTCTTCAGGTGCGGCCCTCGGTTGCAGTAGAAATAGTAGAGCTCAAGTCGGGTCGATACACTCACGACGAATCTCTCGATTCTCCCCTTCAAGGATCACACGTAGAGGCCGGAAGATTTGGGCTAGTATAGAGCAGTTTGGTCATAAAGAAGCAGCCGAAACCGAAGAGGGGGGTAACAGCAGGACGAAGAGCACATCACACTACTCAGCGAAACTTAATGATATACCTCACCATCACCATAGTCACCACCATGCCAACAATCACCACCATCCCGAACCCGATGCAACGAATCATCACGGCCATCACCAAATCTCTTATCCCGATCATCATTCTCCCAGACAGCTGGCTCATACACACAGCTCTGTCGACAAATCCTCCCACCTGCACATTGAACAGAGAGAAGCAACAGCTGATGATGTCCTTCCGACGACGAATGAAATTGGGAAAGTCCCCGCCCCAGGTTCCTCTACTCCCCCAAACAACCTTTTATCCAGCACGTCGGAATGGCAAGCACTTCAACACCATGCGAAGGTCAGCTTCCTCATCCTTTTAAGCGCGGTTTCGATATACATCGGAATTACATAAGAAAACTTAATAATTTGCTTTACAATGACTACTTTTCCCATTGGACTTTTGAGGTAGTGCTTGTGAGCGCACCGTTCATCATCTTACTCGGTTCCATAGTCATTGATGAAATTTTCCTTCACATCATCCAGTCCGGATTTCCGCACCTACGAGACCTTCTCCAGGATCAGGAGAGAGTTGAAGGTGTGTTTGTGTGCGCACGCGCGTGTCTATGTACATATGTATTGTACGTTACTCCATTACGGCGTCCGCTGATGCGTTAATTACGATGATACGACACAGGTTTGACTCTCGAGAATGACGGGTTCATCATTGATTTCTCTCGGCAAAAGATGACCATGGAGACGAAGAGGCTTCTCCTAGATTTGGCAGAGAAGGCGAACGTAATCATTAATTCAGGATTATGATGATGATAATGCTCGGGGCGATTGACTTATTTCTTCCCGAGTTGACTGACTTCTTGTATGAACCTTGGCTCTCTTGCCATCTGTCCCCTCCCCCCTTCCCCCTCCCCTCCCGCTATATCGCTGATTATCCGCACCACCTTTTTAGCCAATCCTCTCTCTATTATCGCCATATTCAAACATTACTACTATTCATCTAATAGCTAAAGGAGAAGATTTTTGCAATGGTCTCGGGCGCTCCGGTAAATCCGACTGAGCACCGCGCCGCCCTCCACATGGCTCTTCGCGCATCCAAAGACGACACCTTCAACATCATGGAGGAGGCGGGGGATGCGAAGCAAAGCAGCCTGTCTTCCCGCGGCGACGACGACGAAAACGGAGTCGTGAATGTGGTCCCCCTCGTCCACGAGGTGCTCGATCGCATCGAAGACTTCTCCTCGCGGGTGCGGGACGGTTCGTGGGCGGGGGCCTCAGGGCGCCCTCTCCGAAACATCCTCGTCGTTGGCATTGGCGGCTCTTATCTGGGAACAAACTTCGTCGATAAGGCCTTGCTCAATGACCCGCAGGCCAAGCGGCGAGCCGCGGCGGCGCGGAACGCGACGCTGCGATTTCTCTCCAACGTGGACCCCGTGAACGTCGCCACGACGGTTGAAGGAATGGACCCCGAGGAGTCGCTCGTCGTCGTCATCTCCAAGACCTTCACCACCGCCGAAACCATGCTCAATGCGAAGACGCTTAAGGACTGGTTGGTCAAGGGCCAGAAGAATACGAAGGAGGGAGGGGAGGAGGGGGGCCCTGCAGCCGAGTTAGAATTCGAGCGTACAGTCGTTAAGCGGCACATGGTCGCAGTGAGTGCGGACGTGGAAAAGGCCTCTGAGTTTGGCGTGGACCCCGACAACGTCTTCACCTTCTGGGACTGGGTATGTTACTGCCCAGAGTAGAGAATAGCGTTTTCTCTTTAAGATAGGATTTGGGGGGGGGGGGAGGGGTCGGTGCTGAATAATATAGAGGTCATTATTCTCTCTGCGAGACTTAATTTCTGCTAGATCAGAGAGTGGAGTTTTCGCCAAATAGTTTGTCCCCAATCCCCCCTTTCTCCAAAATTGAAAAATAATGGACAACGCCGCCTCATAATCAAGGGAATAGTCGGTTGATCGTCGCCACCACCGTCGTCGTGCGTGCATGCATCTAACCGGCCAATAATGCAACATATGCAGGTTGGCGGGCGCTACTCCGTGAGCTCCGCAGTAGGAATCCTCCCCCTTGCGCTACACTACGGGATGGAGACGGTGCGCGACTTCCTCGCAGGAGCACGAGCCATGGACCGTCACTTCATCGAGGCTCCCCTCTCCGCGAACCTCGCGGCGATGATGGGGCTCATCAACATCTGGCAGACCAACTTCCAGGGCTTCTCCACGCGCGCCATCATCCCCTACTCCCACGCGCTGTCCAAGTTCGCCCCCCACGTGCAGCAGGTGGGGATGGAGAGCAACGGCAAGTCGGTCACGCTGGGCGGCGAGGTGATCGACTACGCGTCGGCCGAGATCGAATTCGGCGAGCCGGGGACCAACGCGCAGCACTCGTTCTTCCAGATGCTTCACCAAGGCCGCGTCGTCCCCGTAGACTTCCTCGGATTCACGCACAGCCAAAACCCCCTCCATTTAGAGGGCGAGCCGGTCGCCAACCACGATGAGCTCATGGCCAATTTCTTCGCGCAGCCGGACGCCCTCGCCATCGGGCAGACCGCGCGGCAGCTCCGCGAGGCTGGGGTTGCGGAGGAGCTCGTCCCGCACAAGATGATGCCGGGGGACCGGCCCTCGACGGTGTGTGTGTGTGTGTGTGCGTGTGTGTGTGTGTGCGTGTGCGTGCGTTGCTAAGATGATGATGATGATTATGATGATGAATGCGGTAAAAAGATCCAGTGTGTCGTGCTTGCTTGATTGGTTGATTGATTGGATTGGTCGATTGATGGCGATGCTATCTCCTCTATTGCTACTACTATCACCAGGTGATTCTCATCGATAGGCCTCTCGACGCGCACACCATAGGCCAGCTCCTGGCGCTTTACGAGCACAGAATAGCCGTGCAGGGTTTTATGTGGAGCGTCAACTCCTTCGACCAGTAATTCGGACAGAAACAGAAATAGGGAGGAAGGGGAGAAGAGGGAGAAGAGGAAGGGGGGGGGGGGGAGGGAGGAGAGAGGGGGTAGGGAGGAATCATAGAAGACAGAAACATGGCTTGACATCACACACACACACACACACACACACACACACAGCGCGACGGTAATTATCGCCATCCTACTAGTGTGGTGGTGATGATGATAATAATAATAATAATAATGATGATGATGATGATGCTAATACACCAAATCTCACCAGGTATGGCGTCGAGCTAGGCAAGAGCCTCGGATTGACTGTGCGGGAGCAGCTGATACGCTCTCGCACGCAGAACGCTCCCGTGAACGGGTTCAATCCATCGACTACGAATCTGCTCAATCGCTACTTGCAGAGCACGGCCAAGGACAATAACACCACTACCGCCCCTACCACATAGCTCCGTGCAATAACTCATCGGGCCTTCTTGCCCCTCCCCCCCCCCCTCCCCCCCTCACCCCACCCCGTCAATCAGTCAGTTGACGACGACGTAGTCCACGTTCGCGATGAAGCAGAAGTTACTGCTCACGCATTACCGGCTAGCATGCTGCCCAAGCTGTGTGCGAATGCCGATCGATATAGACCCCCACCACCGGCACTCATACTTCAAGAAGCTACTCAGACAGTAGTGTGAGATGTTACATCGATCAATGTTATCATTGCTCTTGACTAGCTCAATTCATGCGTGCGCCTGTCTACAGCTACAGCACACATCTAGGCTACAATGATGTTGGCAGATGTGCATTTTTTGGTGCAGTCTGTATATATCAAATCTATTATTAGCATGCTAGCATGCACAGCATGATGTAGCTCTGCCGTGTTTGCTAACGTACTATGCTAATCATATTAGTCTTAGTTGATGGACATTGGGTGTCACAGGTGCAGCATCAAAACGCTACTACGCTTGCATGGTAGTTCTAGTAGAGCTAGGTTAGCTAGCTAGTATAGGGCTGTGTGCATGCTATAGCACGCGCCCACATCGATCGGCCTGTATTCTAAGCTCGATCGTCGCCGCCTATTAGGCCGTTATGTAGACAACAGGCTTAGCTAATAATTGTACGAAGCACTGCTAGACTGGCATGCATCTTCACACATCATTTTGATGCACATAATAAATTTGCCAGTAGCATGCTGTCCGCTAGCTAGCGGTTATTTGCTGTAGGCTATATGTGCCTGTCTAGCTGTGTAGCATAGACGGCTAGACGGAGCTGCAATCTTATCTCTAGCTATAGCTAGCTAGCGCTGATAATCTGCCCAGCTGCATGCACATATAAACCGTAGCGGTGGTGTGAGCATGATGCATAAAGTCTACTAGTCAAGATAGACAGCTTAGCTACAGTAGCACAAGGCTATATACACTAAAAGCATGTGGCAAAGCTATGAAAAGGCGCCCACTATACAGGCTTCTTTCAATCGATCTATCCTGCCAGCTAATTCAATCCAGTGCTTTATTTCAACAATGTTTGGAAAATTTATATTCTATGTTTTTCGCATGTATTGCCATGTGATTTATTAATGCGTCGTATCGAAGATCATGCCGCCAAAGGTTCAGAAGCCTTAAGTCCCTCTGCAGACTGTGTAGCAGCTGCCTTCTCTAGCTGCGCTTTGACATATGAAGATATCGTTTTCGCTTCCTGGATGCCGTAATCTACGCAGTCCCCGAAAGCGACACCCTTCGTACGGTGGAATTTCAATTGAAGGCACCAACACCCAACAACAACAACAACAACAACAACAACAACAAAAAGACTCCATTAGTCGGGCTTTAGAGATCGGATTGTGGATGAAACAAAACAGGTTGTAGATGAATGGACCCCCCCCCCCCCCCCCCCCCCCGGCGCGCGGGCTTTCTCCTTTCTCGGTGTATGCGTTGTCCCCCCCTCCACCCTTCTCTCTCTCTCTCTCTCTCTCTCCCTCCCTCCCCGTACCGTTTTGTAGTTTCCTCCCAAGAACAGCCCCTCGGGTGTATTCTGGGCGATTTCTTCGAGAACGTCGAGGTGGCCCTTCTCGTACTGTGGAATAGCACGAGGCCATACGCGAATGCCGAGTGTCTTTGCGTCGCCACTCCAGCCAGGCTTCAGAAGCACCTTGCGGATGTCCTGGTCGCACTGCTTGGCGATGTCGGCCTCCGCCATATCTCCAATCCCGACGTCGCGCTGAGCGAGGTCAAGGAGGGGGGGGGCAAACACACGAGGATGTATATCTCAGCATCGCTAGATCAGGTGCGACTGGGGTGCATTCATACACACGACAACAGGACTAATTATCAAAGCAAGATTCTGGAAGAGCAAAAACGCGCGCGCGCGAGCATACACGCACACACACGCGCGCGCGCACACACACACACACACACACACACAAAGGGCCATCTCTCGTCCCCGTGAGTGTAGATGAACCCTCTCTCCAGCTCCAATCGCCATCCCCACCCCCCCCCCTCCCTCGTTCCTTCTATCCTTCATTACCGATCCGCCAATGTAGCAGAGAAGCATTTCATATCCCTCAGGAGCTCGGGTGGGGAACAAAGATGACGACCAAATAGTACCCTGTCGCAATGCAGCAAGGAGGGAAGGAAGCATAATGATGATGATTCGTTCGTCGCTGCGCTCTTTTCTACCAACGCATGGTGTTCAAAGTAGTAGTACCAGCGTCCTCACGCCAGCTTTGTAGGCGGCTTTGCGTGGAATTAGATGGCCAAAACCCTGAGGGAAAAGGGGGGAGAGAGGAGAGAGGAGGCGTGGTGGTTAGATAACCAAGCGATGCGATAAAAACTCTCCTTCTCACATGAATGATTAATGGAGCTACAGTGACTGTAATGTAAAAGTGCTACTTGCATCATTAGCTCTTCGCACTTCATCGTCATCATCATCATTATCATCATCATCATCATCTTGTCGTCATCGTCATCGTCTTCTGATATATACCTGTAGTCGGCCGGTCTCTTGGACACCCGGTGCCTGGAGAACATCAACCCGATCAATTTACACGTCTCCTCCCCGCAGTGATGGTGATAATAATAACAATAACAATCGCGCAACCAAAAACCGATGAAGATCGCCGACGCCACCCCCCTCGTTCCAAACACATACACCTCTCAAACAATAAGCCGCGAAGCTCCACGACGCTCAAGGCCATGCGGCGTTGACTTACATCGTCTCGAAGAGCCTCCCTCGGGTAGGCTAGGGTGACGGATGCTACTGGAGGATAGTAGATCTTGGACAAAATCTCCCCTGCTTTAGGTGCTACGTTTTCAAGGAAAGGCTGAGCTCGATGAGCAGGTGCGGTGATAGCCAACGCCGGGGCTTTAAGCGCTCGATCTCCCTCTGGCGTTGAGAACACGGCAGTGTACCTTGGTGGGGAACAAAGGGGTGGAGGGTGGTTGGGGAGGGGGAGGGGGGGGGGGGGGGCAAAGAACGTTAGCTCGTTGTAATGGCCCGGCTTTCATCGATCGCTCGTACGTGTTATCGTCGTGCTTCTTGACGTCCTTCAGCTTCCAGCCTACACGCACACGCTGCTTGTCGCTGTCCTTATTGAGCACCTTTGGATGAATAACAGTAGTCAGCAAAGTCGCCACAAAACAAAAGGACGATATGCATACACCCCGCAGGTAGTGATACGATTTGGTTCTTCCTCTTCTTCTTCTTCTTCTTCTTCTTCTTCTCCTCATTTTGCTACGCTCCTTCTTATTCCCATCGTCCCCCCTTTTACCTTTTCAGTTGCCTCTGCCATTTGCATCAATCCATTCTAGGCGAAAGAGAAGGAGACAGGAGGAGGGGAGGAAGAGAGAACGAGGAGGGATTGATATATAAGTCAATTCGCTTCATCAGCTAATATATACATTTTTGCAAGACTATGCGCTGCTATCTCAACTGTGTTATAATGTAAAAGTAAGTTTCCTACCTTGAAGGAGCCTAGTGACCCTCCAGGAGGCATGAGACCGACCCCCTCCCTCCACCTGCCATTGATGACGATGTGAC
>ADNK01003445.1:0-15919 GCA_000320545.1 Bigelowiella natans CCMP2755 | reverse complement strand
ATACTATCAATAAATTATCAGGCCGAACATGACGAGCACCATTGCCCATATCGGCCATCTCGGTACCGCCCAACATCAACTCAAACACCAACAACAACATCAACAACAACAGCATTAACGAGAAAAGGGAGAGCAGTGTTAAAGTGACGCCAATCGTCGCGAGTGTGCTAGAAGCAGTGATACATTTCATCATTATCACCCAACTTCTCGTAAACATCAATTAACAACGACATAGTAGTCGCGCCATCAGCACCACTATTACCACCACCATCACCATCACCACCATCATCATCGTCATCATCATCATCATCATCACCACCATCACCATCATCATCATCATCACCATCATTAGATGCCGCTGGTGTAACAAGAGTCTCCCGTACGTGCAGAAGTATAATCACGAGAAAAACTGCGGTATTACCCCTCCCCCCCCCCCCCTGACCCTTAGCCGTCGCACGTGACATCATAACTTGCAATGACGGATGATACGCACATTTTTCTTCTTCTTCTTCTTCTTCTCCTCCTCCTTCTTCCTACCACACGTAGCGCTCAATCGTCACAACAATCGTCCCGACGCGAAGAGGTGTTCAAACGCGCGTATTTTTCTTCTCTTTTTTTATCTCCCTCAGTGGGATGGAGGGGGGGGGGGGGGTGGCACTATAGCATCGCGTAATGCTATTCGTTGCCTTCCATTCATATCTACTAATAGAACTTGGGAGAGAACTGAGAAAGAGAAATGCGAGAACTTGCTTGAAAATGTTGTTTTGTGGATCTCATTCACGATGCCTTCGCATCCTAATACCTTTTCCGGCCTCCTCCTCCTCCCTCCCCCCCTCCCCCGCTTATACATACCGCAGCAACACTCCCGCTACTCCTTCTAACAACGATCCTGTACAAGACAAAAAGGTTGATCAAGTGATGGGAATGACAGGTACTACCCGGTTTAACTTGAGGGGGGGGGGGGGGGGGGGGGGGAAGGGTTCGTCGGTTCGCCGACTGTTATAATGCCTCTCTCAAAATTTATGAACCTCTATTTAAGCAAGATTTATAAATATATACATAGACATATATATATATATATATATATATATATATATATATATATATATATATATTCCAAGCACTAACACACACACACACACACACACACACACACGCATATGACATTCCGTGTGTTTATCCATCTCTCTGGCGTCTTGTTAGGTGTTACTAAAGCCCAAGCAAAGGTGTAGCTCTCTACCATGCACGCACGCACGCACGCACGCACGCACGCACGGGCAATCAAGAACTCCCCTCCGCAGTGATTTCTAGTTGCAATTGCCATGTCGCGGACGGCGGATGCGGGATCTCACTTTGATTTCAGATTTTTGAGTGTCGTATGATTTCGTGTTTTGCGTTTGTTTTTGGTGCAACGTGAAGGCGCTCCTGGCCAGAGCCAACGGGAACGTTACAAGGGCGATCAACAATCACTTCGGACAGTGAAGACCGACAACAAGGCTAGGGGCTGCCCAGTTCCTGATGATGCTGCAGTACAGTGTGCACAGTGTTTGCGGTTAAGAAAGCTGCAACCGCGACGTACAATACTGGGTTCACCTGCACACATGTGTTCATATACACACATGCACTAATGGCACACATGTTCTAAAGCACACATGATCTATGTCACATATGTTCTAAAGTACACGGTAGGTACGCGGCAGAGCCCTTAAGGCTATATGACACTGGCACGTGTGATCTGACTTTCCGCGCGAAATGACGACAGCATGTGCTACGTGTGTGCGCACACGCAGCTAGACAGGCTGGCTAGCTAGCAAGGTGTTCATGTCTTGCGCACAGTCTAGCGGCCAGTGCTAACGAATGGCAACTGCGCATGCATGTACGTTGCCATCGATCTGCGGCAGATCGATGCGTGGCGCATGTGACGCGAATTAGAACTACTACTAGCTAGCTAGCTAGTTTGCGGTCACGATGAGTTTGCACTTGATGTACGATTTAGCGTTGCGATTAGATTGAAACAAGTTGTACATTCCGCGCGCAAAACGAACGAGCTATTTGCATGCACAAACCCCGTGCTGCGCGCACTGTCTAGCTGTGTGCATCTCTAGTAGAGCTGTACGTACGTGCATGGCTAGATCGATGGGGTGCACGTGCATGGCGACTTGTTAGCGCATCGCTAGCTAGCTGGATCATTACAGCAACTAGAGCAGCGCAAAGCTGCGGTAAATATGCTATGACCACATATCATCTCTATCTAGTTATGCTAGTATGTGCACGCATACATGCCTTGACTTGTTGACCCTATCTAGACTAGTAGATGTAGCTGCTATCTTAGCCAGCATAGGTCTGCCGCGCGGCTAGAGCTAAGCTGACACGTGCACACGCGCAGCATCTAGCTATTACGCGGATTGCATGATGAAGAACGATAGGAGAGAAAAGGGGCGGGGAGAAGGGACATATAGATAGATAGAGAGGGAGAGAGAGAGAGAGAGAGAGAGAGAGAGAGGAAGAGGGGAAGAGAGCGCGGAGACAACGAGAACGCATTGTTATTTGTACACTCCATTATCATTCCCAATGCATTCACCAATACCAACTGCTTAAGCGGTGCAATCATTTCCCGTAGCGTCACCATATCGCATAACTGATGAAAACAACCTGCCTTTCCACCATCAAGGATTCTCTAGCCAAACGACCCGTGTATAATGCCCTTTTCATCAGGAAAAACCAAAATACGCTATGAATCCCCCCACACGATGAGCGCAAACATGCAGAGGTCAAGCATGCATTGTGTTGGCTGTGGGAAAAGGATGTTTACCTCGTCACTTTCGCAGCAACTTGGCTTCCAAAACTTGAGTTGTTTGGTTTTCGAGGCGAGAATTTTCTATATACACACACACATACACACACACACACACACACACACACACACGAACTCAAACACACATGTGTGCACGGATAAAACGAGGGCGATTTACGTTTGGGAAAACAATGATTCAACATTGGATTTGCTGACTACACACACACACACACACACACATATATATATATATATATATATATATACTAATGTATATTAGGTACAAAAATTATCGATGGTCGCGCACACATTAGCAACCGCTACTAACGCCTCCTATTCATATGACGTGTATTGATAAAGTCGGGGGGGAATATTTTTTTTCTCTCTCTCTTTCTCTCTCTCTCTCTCCATCTTCACTGCTATTCCTACAACAAACCGTCTGCTGCTCATCAAGGACTGTGTTGGTATGGGCAAGATACTCCACACAGCGCGCTGCTGCTTCGCCAGACGTTCCGAATCCCAGAATCCGTGCGGTGTCCTTCACCGTTATACCCATTCCCCTGTACCTTCAAGCGGAAAGAAGGGGCAAAGAAAGCAAGGGTAACTATACACGATCGCTGCTGCTGCTACCACCAAACGCTGCTTCATCAACTTACCCTCTGACTATTCTCTCGAGCGCAGAAAATCGCATTCTTGGCGTGATTTCTCGGAGAAACATCCATGAGGTCAGGTAGGGTGTCGCGGCTGAGGCAAACCACCATTCTCCGGCACTCTCGCCCCCCCCCTCCTTCCAACCCATCCAACCTTTCACCACACACCAACGCCAAAGACACACAGGTAGCACACGATGAGGGTTGGGATCGATTGGAATCACATCCGATGCGGTTCAAGGTTTTTTGTTGTCGTTTTGCTCACGGCGAGCGTATTAGATGTACGTGACGGCTGAACGTCAGACATTTTCTTTTCAGTTTTGGCGCGGATCGGTTGGCTCGCTTTGGCATCGCGCGCGCGCGTGTGTGTGTGTGTGTGTGTGTGTGTGTGTGCACAGCTTCGTTTTACCATGAGGTGCATCTGCGGGTCTTTTCTTTTCGCTGGCGCTGCCAACAGCTTCCTTGTTGATATTACTACTATTACTACTATTACTACTACTACCACTACCACTAAGACTACCACCACTACTACTGCATTTGCTGATTAGCTTTTCATCTTCCTGATCCGTTTGCCCCCTCCCCCCAATCTCCTTTCCCCGCGCCAGTTGCAGGCATGTGCCCCCCCCCCCCCGCAGCAGCTTGAAATAGGACACGTAGTCCCACTCCACATAGGCGTTGTACAGGGAAATACACCGTTTCACCTGCAACGCAGGAAAAGGGTAACACTCAGGAAATATATATATATATATATATATATATATATATATATATTCATGGGGGGGGGCAAAGGTTTATTTGCGTGTGCGAATAGCAATCTTAGCAGAGGGGTGCGGCCTGCCCATTACGCAATGCCTCTGCTGGGTACTACGTTGGGGTGGAAGTGCTGAAAAAACGATAGCGTGGAAAGCGACGAAACGACTCCTTGTTTATCTTCCGTGGGCCATACGTAAAGAAACCTGGATAGTTCAAATATCCGAGCGGGAGCGCGCGCGCACACACACACACACAATGTACATAAATATAATATATAATATAGTATAATATATATTACTAATATACGCCCATACTCAATTTAAAAAGAATAGACACGTATGAATGCAGGAGGGATATATATGTTCCCTTGCTTTCTCTCTCTCTCTCTTTTTTTCTTTTTTTTTTTCTGGCTCTTTTTCCCTTTGGAGGGGGTTTTTTTTTTTTGGCCCCCCCCCCCCCCCCACCTATAGCACTCGAATTCGATTCGATTCTTCAGAATACTTGCTCGGTTATCGGCATCAACCTCCTCCCGCCTACTCCTACTGCTCTCATCACTTTTCCCATCTTCTGCCTTCGCCTTGTCCAGGCGAACAGCAGTACCCCCCCCCTCCTCCTGCTCCTCCCCCTCCTCGTTCCCGCCATCGCTGCCGAGGGGGAGGGAGCTGGAGACCGACTCGTAGATTTGCTGCAGCTGCATTTGGCACGAGTTAAATTCAGACAAGTCCCCGTGCCTCACAGCTAGTCGCCCATGCATCTAAGCCGCGACAACGGCGAACAAACGCAGCGGGGGTGTGTCAGACTAGATGGCGGGCATAGAAGCGAGCATAGGCGATATTGGAAGTCTCACGGGTCCGCGAGACTTTGGATTGGTCATTATTGTTGTTGTTTATTGTTATTACTACTATTATGTGCGACACAAATGCTTCGGGTAGTTAGCGCTGAATCTTCTTTCCAGCGCAACAACCTCGTACACGTTGACAGCGAGGGCGTCATTGAATATCTGCTGCACTCTCAAGTCTTGCCGTATTGCCTGCGCCCATGATGGTGTTTCACGGTTAGGTCGGAGGAAGAATCAAACGAGAAGAATGGTACAACACTGCGTTTGAAGTCACTTATTCGAGTGGTAGGATCAGACCTTGAGCTGGTCATTGACATACGCATAAGCCCGTCTGCTTTCTCTGCCTTGGGGGCTCTCAAGCATGCCTCGGTACTTGTCCACCACGTGCTTGAGTGCCTTTGAGACCGAAGGAAAAGCAACGGTCAGCTCTTTGATGGCGACTCAGAGGATGGAAAATCCTACCATTTTCAACACGGCCCGAGGCCTGACCTTCGCCCAGTTCGGCTCGGTTGTCAATCTGTCAATTTGGGGAAAGGGGGGGGGGGGGGGGGGGGGAGGGCACACGGAATTTATTTACGAAAGGGAGCAACATTGCGTCAGCACACTGAGATATGTCTTCTCCAGGTCGTAGCTGAGGCCCACTTTCCTCTTTTGCAGCACCGCCGCTTTGCTCGCGGAGCATCTGTGCCTTCTTCCATCTGAAATCGAACTAGGAGCCTGTGTGTTGCCTCCACGATTGTCTCGAAGGCGGCCTTTCCCCCTTCTTCCCCACCCCTTTCCAAACTCTCGCCCTGCCTGCTGCTCTCGTCTCTGTCCTCTTCGCCCCCCCCTTCTCCCCTTTCCACCACGCCCGCGACGCCCGCTATGTTGGCCCCTTCGCCTCCACCTGCAACGCAAAAAGGGCTGATGGATTCGTCTGGGGGGGGTTGTGAGCGAGGATGCCGTTCCCACCTTTCGTCGGACATCGTTGATGGGCGCTGAACTATCTTGGCCAGCGGAGAGAGGCGGCACCCCCTTCGTTCGTTCGGATAATCTCCCGACAAAAACGTGTCTAATTTTGCCAAAATGCAAAAGGGTTGGGGATTGATGTGGCTTTCGCGAATGTAACAACCTTTTCAACCGCATCACAGCGACAGAAACTTCACCTGCGCTCGCTATCTTGTGCGCCAACGGGGAATCGAACCCCGGGCGTTTGCTTGGGAAGCAAACATGTTACCACTACACCATTGGCGCGCACATGGAACAATAATCATTGCGAGATATTTCTACGCGCAAACTTCCGAAAATCTCATCCACGCGATCTTTGTCAGGAGAATTATTTTCAGCGAAAGGCCAAAAATACACACCATTTTTTCACTGCGACTTCAAACCAGGGGGTCCTTTAAATTTTTGCGCTCGTTGTGAGAACAGTTGGGCTCGTTTCCATGTCGCAGATCAAAACTTCCATGGTTTTCGTCCCTTTCGTTTTTGTTCCAAAGAAGGAAAAGCGGCCTGGCGTTGCAGCCTGGAAGAGCTCGCTCTAGTTGTCGCTCATACGCGTTCGAATGCCACTGAGGAGGATACCCATTTCCCGTTCTCATCTTTGCTGCCTTTTTTCCCGCTGCACGCCGTGCATCAACTGTGCTGTCGTTCCCTGATGATCGGCGAGGTCCAGAGTCTCGTGAGGCTGGTCGACCGACACACAAGTTAGCTGTCAGTGATGGAAGCGGGCAAAATCCTCGCTCTCCTTGCAGCAGCAGCTATGGCAATAGAATTGAGAAACCCACTCTCAACCGCGTTAACAGTCGTAGCCTTAGCTCCGAAGCTGCTCCAGTCTTGCGAGGCTAGTAGCCCTGTTTCACCAACAAATTCTCCGACAGCTCTTCCCATAGCAGGTCGGATGTAGCCTGCGTGACCAACCGGATACACGATGCGCGTTTGTTAATCATCAAAACCTAGAGCTTGCAAAATTTCTTCATTCCACGCAACATACAACATAGACACAACTTCGAACGGATCTCGGGGGAGGGGGTGGCGGATTCTGGAGTCACCAAAACGCTTCTAATCATCCTCTGCGTGTTGGTTGGCACTTTCCTGGTGATGATGCAGACATTATTCCACATACACCAACACATAAATGTGTCTAGAAAGATGATAATCCACCAAAAATAGGTGACTTAAAAGCGTTACCCAGGAACTCAAACTAACTACCTATTCAGCAGTTTATTTTTAATTGCATGTATTGCTCAATAATCATTAGGCTTCGTTCCTCGTTGCTATCTTCTACCTCCTGTATAAGCGCAGGATCAGGCGGCGTAATGCTACAATAGACGATGGAATGGGACGGTGTAGACCCTACTAACCAAAAAACGCTTAAACACATCGATTGGTCTAATACATTATCATTACTACTCCAACTGAACACAAGCTCTGCGTTAATAAAATGTCTAAAGCGGAGATGATTTCAACGACGACTCTTCGGATAGGGATGGCAACTTGGGCAAACTAACAGTACGCTTGTTTTAAACAGGTTTCAGTCGCTACACCTCTCAGAGTCAGATATCACACGAGGAAAGGGTTCGAACAACCCCACGTTCAATGGCGGCTATGCACACGGCGGTTCTATAGAAGAGGAGGATGATACCAGGGTTGTTCAAATGGCTCAGGAGCATTCAGCATCTCTCGAAGGAGGCCGCGGTGAGATGTTGAGTCGACCCGCGCTCTCCTCATCCTTCGCAAGTAGAATGATTGGCGCGCTACGGATGCGCAGTAACGGTTCTCCTTCTGCTGCCCCCCCCCCTCCTCCACATCCCCCGAAAGGCAACAAATGGTGGAGGAGGGGTAACAAGAAGAATAATGGCGGCTCTCATGCGAGGCAGCAACGGCGAGGCTCATCGTCGGGGATACTTCTCTCGACAATACCCGAGGAAGATAGCAATGATTTTGATCTGGTCTTGGATGAGGCTGGTGACGGTGAAAATGGAAATGGCGGCGGGCAGGATGATCCCATCATCATAGTGAGCGGCGTCGATGGCGAGGCTCAAACAATAATGGCCATGGACGATAGCGGAGCTGTCGTCGTTGATGGGGAACCAATCAGAGAGAGAATATCGTCTTAACTGCAAGACGGATGTAATCATTAAAATCAAATTCGTCCAATGGCCATCCTCATGTAGCTGTCTTAACACACTGCTGCTGCTCAAGTATTGCGAACAGAATGTACTAGTGTAGCTTGTCACTAAAATTAAAACCAATTTTTTTAAGATGTGATCGATTGCATGCACATTGACAGCATGCAATTGCTTGGCTGTTCTGCTAGCCTGTGTTGCTACCACACATGCATGCTGGTGGCTGTAAGCGTGACATCTAAATCGCACACACACACACACACACACGCACACTAGATACACATGCACACACGCATGCACACACGCATGCACGCACACACATACTCGTCGTTTATCATAACGCAACCATACTAGCATAGATGTTTCATCAATCGGGCAGTCTAGTATGTAGTGTCGGCAGCAGCACTGTGCATGTATCGTATGCAAAATGATGCTACGATCACTCCGCCAATATATAGCATGCTGCTGCTGCAATTGGCATGATGCTAGCATGATGTCGTAGCCTGCGTGAGCATTTGTTTGTCGTTTTTGTCTTAGCGTTGCACCAAACGCCTAGATTTGTGTGAGAGGACACCATGATTGACGAGGCAACAGGTCGATCATTGTTATCGTGAAGCGAAGCATCTAGAGCATGTACGTCTGACCGTAAAGTTATACGCACCATATAGTAAAAATTCGCTATAGCATACAGCAAATATTCATAGAGGTGTGAGGCAGAAGTACTTACAGTACGTGGACAATACTCGAACCAATTATATGCTTTTAGGTCATGAATTAACCTACATACGCGTACACAAAGCGTGTATTACTCTACGCCGATCCAGCCTACTTATCAAGCTGGCTAATCATGTAGTTGCTAATAGCGGTGTCGTATTTGGCGGTGAGAGTGAAAGCGGCTTTGGAAAGGCTCTTGCGAAGCTCTAGCGAAGTGCAGCCTTTGTTCTCCTTCAACTGCTTCGAAATGTCAGCATACCTATTTCGTTTTAACAAACATAATTTATCTCAAAAGCTGTTTAGATCGTTTTTCATCCGACGCCCAGCCTCTTACTATCTCTATTGCTATCATTTGACGTGCCTATTGTAACAAGCACGTACTGGGAAGGACTGCTCACGATGCACACGTAGTTGCAGTTTTTAGCCGCAGAGCGTATCATGGAGGGGCCACCTGGCAGATGAAGAGAACATTGCTCATACATTGTCGTGTCTGTGTGGAGATGATAACCAATAACTACTATCTATCGTGGGCTGTCAAATAAAACCCCTTTCTCTACTATTCCTATTCAGTAACCGTGTCTGCTTTTTTATGCTCGCAAACTTTCTTCGGTTTGTTTCGCATATACCAATGTCGATGTTTTCGATGCAAGTGTTCCAATCCTTGGTCTTAGCAACAGTCTGTACGCATACACGGCAAACACGTTGCAGAGATTTGAGCAAGTGTGCGAGTCTATGTGTATATCTATGCATCTCTCTCTCTCTCTCTCTCTCTCTCTCTCTCTCTGTGTGTGTGTGTGTGCGTGTGTGTGATCGAATAGGACGTGTATTCATGTCCAACTAAGAGCAAAACCCCTTCCCCCCTACCACTTCCGAATTTCCCATTTTCTGCGTTTGTTTGTGTAGCTCTACGGGATTACAGCACCTGCTCGAACGGGTAAAGATTGCACACCACCATATCAATCTCGCCGATTTTGTGCTGCTGAAGCTCCTTCTCATGGAGCTCGTTCCCACGGACAGCTAGGATCCCACCGTGGATGTGAGGAACAAGCGTCTTTACGCGACCATTGAGAATCTCAGGGGCACCTGTGTAATCTTTCACCATAACCACTGGGACCTAACCAAACATAGGATTAGTTTCGGGGAAGGGAGAGGGGAGGGGGGGGGGAACGTATTGAAGAAATTCTATCATCCGACGAAAGCTCTCAGTATCGTGAAAGTTACCCCAGCTTCCTTGAGTTTCTTCGCAGTACCTCCCGTCGAAAGGATTTCAACCTGGAATAGTGTCGCTTCGATTATAATGTGTTGAGGGTGGATGTGGCATCTGATCCTTTATTCTTGTCTTCTCATGCTGGGAAAAAGGAGAAAACTACCTTGAGTTCGGTTAGAGCCTTTGCGAACTCGACAACCCCTGTTTTGTCAAAGACGGATACAAGCGCTCGCTTGACAGGATGGAGGTCCGCCTACCATGAACACTCGCCACAGTTACAACAAGACACTCCCTTCGTTGGAAATTAGGAAACAGAAGCCATTCTATGTCCCCCGTTATTAAATGACATCGTTATCTAGGACACAATACCTTTTTCCCTTCGATGGCCTTGTGGGAGCTCATTGTTTACGTATACGTGAGGAGAGGGGGGCTGTGGATTATGAAAGTGGAAGTATGTGGGGCAGGATGAAATTTAGATTTTCAAAAAACAAAGAAATCAAGACAATGAAGAAATTCCAGGTCGTTTTTTTATAAATATAACGTTACTTCCAGCATCCCCAGCAATACCCCCTTTTACCAGACCGCAAACGAACGTAGTTCCGAGATTTTGGCACAACCGAGATCTTCGGAATCCAAAAAGCCGATTTTTTACGGGAAAACCCGGAACATTGCCCGGAGATATCGGGCCAACTACCAAGAAAAGGGGACAAAATCCTGGGAATGTCGTGGGAGCGGATGCGAATTGGCTTGCAGATCTTGAGAAGGCAGGGCGAACCGGATAATTCCCCGATTTCCCCGGAGCAAAACCTTGGGGCGGTGATGATGGGCTTGACAACCTGGCCATCGCTCCAGTCGACAAAAATGGCTGAGCAGGTCTTTTGCAGAGTACCAACCAAAACATCGGCCGTGCCCCATGCCGGAGGCTATTCAGATTGAACTGAATGCAGGCATTATCTATCCCACTTGCCGGTTTCGAATGATCATCGGGGAATCGAATGAGCGTTCGTTCCGAAAGCCTAGGACGAAAGGAATGGAAAGAGAGAGAGAAGAGGGGCGACGTGCAGCTACGTGATCGTTTTAATTTTCTTGTTTTTTCTTGCTAGACCGTAGACCAACAGACAGATGAAGCTGTATCAAGACTGACAGCGAAGAAACTCCCTTCTTACTCGTCAGAAAGGTATATGTTTGTCTTAAGATGATGCGATATCATGACAGATCACATGGGAGGGGTTGGCAAATGGTACCATTTGTGATTAAGATATAACCAATACTGACGCAATAAGTCTTTTGTTTTCTCTATATACTTATCTAATTATCTACCTCTCCCTTCCCCCCGCCCCTACTCTCTATCTTTCTCTCCTTCTCCCTCCCTCCCCCCCACCCCCCCCTCTCCCCCTTCTCATTCAGATACTACTTACTCTCGGAGTTGAAGATGGATGGCGTCATCATAAATTGCGTAGACGGTTCCATTGTGCAGGTAGTAGACAATGGGAGTGGGGATGGAAAGAAAATCCTACTCGCTGCGTAGCTCAAACTAGCAAATATATCGGCCGACGAACTGTAACAGGATCCAATGCTTATTCTTCTCGTCGTTACAATATCCATGATGAGTAGGAAACGATTGGCAACGTGAAACTGAAGAAGCCGAATTTCTCGGTAAGTTTTTCCTCTACAGGTTAAAGGCGTCATGCGCCGAGTAAAGGCCTTTGTGCCGAGCAAAGACACGGCGAGTATAGATATCCAACCATCCAAAATCTAGTAGATGATGATAACCCTCGGTGATTGCATACCCTTTTGTATTGGCACACATCAGCTGATCTATCTCGTTTGGGAGCAGAAGGATGGGCTAGGAGGGCTGATAGAAGACATCGGTTGTGCCTTATTCAAGCATGGTTTTCGCTTCCTGTAAACAACGCATGTCGGTCGTGCGTATTTCCGCATTTGATGTGTACCCCCGTTGGTTGGAACGCTGGATCTATCGAATGCGTTCACTATACTGCTGCTTCGAGATACACAGCTTCTCCTATATTCCATCTGACGAAAATTATGATGATATTGATGATGATGATGATGATGATGATGATGATGGTGATGCGAGGAGAGTCATGAATCTTGCTCAGCTTTGGCTGGTCCGTCGCTGCTTCATTATCCCCCCCACCCTTCAGCGTTGAGTTGGATTTTCAGAAGATGACGTCTCTCTCTCTCTCTCTCTCTCTCTCTCTCTCTCTCTCTCCCTCTTCTTTGGTTCATATTTTCGGGTCTGCCTGTACCATTTTAGGGAGGCTACTAAAGTCCAAAGTGAAGGCTGCGACCCACAATAAATGCGCTATTTTCATCGAGTCGCATGCATCGGTGAGTGCTGTTGCTATTTCTCCCCGCGGCGATAGATACCCCTCACCTTTTTTCTCCGAGTGTTTCCTTTGCATGAATCTCTGACATTGCTCGTGGCCGCGTTGTCCTCATGGAAGCGTTGTTTATCGATGTTTTTCTGAGAAAAAGGAAGTCAAAGAGCCGAAAAGCAGCAGCAGCAGCAGCAGCAGCAGCAGCGAAGAAGATAAGAACAAAGAAGGGGGTTTTGCTAGGAGCGAGCGATCGCCGACAGCAGAGACGAAGAATGGGAAAGATCATTCTGCACTTGCTGAGGGAAGTGTCGCAGTGAAGAAGGCGCAGGACCTACTCCGGTCAGAACCATCCACACACTAGGAGAAATGGAACTTCAGACGATGCTGGCTGACATTAGAAGGGTGTTGATGAACGTCGATTTGCAGCATGTAATATAAGCTTAACGAGTAGGTACTTGGACGCAGAGTTCCCCAACATCCATGCTCGGGTTATAGGAGTCAGTGATAACACGGTAGTCAAGAAAAAGAGTGTGTATGTAAGACGATGTGCGGGGTTCATTATAGTGCGGTTTTGTATCAAATCAAGTTCCCCTCACGATATTGGGAAGGTGCCGGAAAATTCAAACGCTAACAAAAGATATACATATTACAATATATATATATATATATATATATATATTTATATTATTATTATTTTTACTCTCGTCTATCTGGAAACATCTGGAACATACATGGTAGCAAATCTGCCCTTCTTGATACCCCCCCCCCCTCCCCCCGATCCAAAAATAAAAAGGCTGCTTGTCCTGCACTGGACGAATGCGTAAATTTCGTAAAGACGTGCAATCCGAGCGGGATTGACAACTACAGCGACAACGATAACGGCAAGGGGAAGGCTCGGGGGAAAAGGAAGAGGCAGCAACAGCAACCGAAGAAAAGCGACCGGGAAGAAATCGTTTATGAATTCGTAAGCTGAAACCGTTTGCGATTTAAATGCTAAAACACACGTATTTCGGGCACGGTGTGCAATAGTAGTAACAGCAGCCCCTAAATATACTTCTCTCCGCGACCCGTTTTGTGTACTATGTTGGCTGATATCGGAAATAGGTCATTCGCAACCAAGTGGATATGCTCGGAATCGACGGGGATAAACGGTAGGGAGGCGTGTGCATGAATGTTTCCCTCTTGAGGCTTTTCCGCCAGCGTTCGGTCTTAGAGCAATCGATTCTTCGCCCGTGGTTTTATTAAACATGAAGCATATTATGCACCTTTCGCTCCCTCATTCGCTCAGAGAACCAGACGCTGTGGGAGACGTCGTCCAATACGTGGTTGGAGATTCGTGTACATCAGGTTAGTTGCTTCTAGAACCGGGACGGGGGGGGGGGGGGGGGGTTAGGGATGATGCTAGCCTTAGCGAAAGGGGAAGCGGCGAGATATATCGAAGCCATTATGGGCTTTTCTCGTTATCATGACGTGGGTGTAAGTACGAGCCGTGGTTACCATTCGACCAATTCCCACGACTTCGAGGACAAAACATATTATAGAACACGAAAGGGGGGGGGGGGGTGATAGTGATAAGTAGTATGCGAGGTTATGTGTTCTTTACGATTGAATGCAGCCTGAGGCGTTTACGGGATGCGCGCCAGTGTGATGGTGATATCTGTTCTTGCAACACAGACTATTTCGAAGAAAGGGAGCGATTGGCGTCTTCCATAACAGGGCCGAATTTCTTTTCAGGGGTGTATAGCGGGATCTGGCTGGGGATTTTTAGCATAGTTCTCGCCTGGATCACTTTCAAATTCGGTGCCACTTAGGCTAGTAGGGTGTGGGAGCACGTGCATTGTTAGGTTATGAGACGGATGGAATGAAATAGTTAAGAATTTCCAGCAACGGGCTGGATGGGTCCTGTCACTGGCTTTTCCCTCTTGATGCGATTGGCACGCACATCAGCATGCAAGCTAGCATGCTCAAGCGTATTTATGCTGGCGGAAGCAGCCAGCCTTGTAGCTTGCCGAATGATTGCTACATGGGTTGATCCGCTGCCTGCATTGCACGTTGTGTGGGAAAACAAAGAAGCATCGTGGTAGTGCCACGTTCTAGACGTTGTTCACTGCTAGACTGTTTTGCGCAGCTAGCGCAGGCTCCGTAAATGCATGCTAGATGCAGCAGTTTTCTTAGGTTGCCTACTGACTCTGTGGCCATCGAAATTTCTGGTGTGCATGTGTGCATCCAAACCATGCTAGCATGAGAGCGAGATGCACAAGCAAAAAGTGTGCAATTCACAGTGCACTAGCTAGTGGCCAGAGTAGAGGGGTCTAGCTAGCTAGCTAGCTAGCTAGGGGCACAGGGGTGTCGCGGACGAAGTGAGAGTTCACTGTCACTAGGTCAGAGTCAATTCAGCCAGTCTAGCAGTGTGTAGCCGCCAACATGTGCACAAATCAACGTCGCAGCGAGTCTGAAAGATTCTGCAGTTGTCCCTGCTGACCTGCTTCAGTGTTCACATGCCAGCGCATGCCTGGCTAGCTCCAGAGCTAGCTAGCTAGCCAGCTAGATGCGTTGCTAGGTTGGTCTAGCAGCACTGGAGCAAGCCCAACATGCATGTCGTCGATGATCACAACATTTTCATTGAAGCACAAGACGAAGTTCCTGAGACCGTTCAATGGAAATTGTTGGTGTAACTTCACAGTCTAGCAGTGCAATGGCGAGCACGTTCTCGTTGTGCTTCCGCCTCAACATCTAGTTGTGCCCCGTGAAAGTCAAATTCATCCACAAAATCCTGAAAACCTTTCTTGGATCAAATTGTTTGAGAAATCATTCCCTCAGCATCAAATTCGCACGTTCCTGGGGTTTCTGTGTGCCGGTCAACTAGTGGCAATCGCCATGAATTTCTGATCGTTGCAGGCAGCAAGCAGGCATTCGGGAGCACAAGAGTCGCAGCACGGGAGGTCTCTTCCAAAAATTAGAAAAAATTGGTTGAGAAAATCTAGTCACAGTGCAAAAATGGCCGTACTTTTTTCATCTCCTCTTTTTAATGGATAATTATTATAAACGACTTCAATTTGTACGAGTCGTAGTTGCTTCTTCGCCATGAACCTGACACAAACCCTTGGGTTTTCTCCAACGACAAAAGTAAATGGTGTCGTAATGAATAACTCATGGCCATTCCTACAGTTTGGGGCATGGGTCATTCTTTGAAAAGAAACAGGATAAATATCAAGTCGCACTTAAATATAAACGATCATTTCAACGTTACTTTATCCCATTGTGGAAAGATACTCCAGAAGGTACATGTGCCTATCCGATGAAGAGGGGGAAGGGGGGGGGGGGGGGGAGTATGAAAACGACTCTTGGGAGTAAGGTTAGTCGATTAAATAGCTTCAGAATGCTTCGGTTACGCCCTGCGGATGGGTGGAAATCGGGCCGGCTTTGCTCGCGTCGCGTCAACCTGCGTGTTTGTTATCAGCATGGTCGCAGAGATATCCACAAAGGAGGAGCTTGAACTATACGTCACGAAGGC
>ADNK01003450.1:0-12042 GCA_000320545.1 Bigelowiella natans CCMP2755 | reverse complement strand
TATATTTTTTAGGGGGGGGGGGGTGGAGGAGTTAGCAGAGAACACGTTCTGTACACGTATCGCCCACACAAAAGGCACCTGTGCCTTGGCTGTTTTGGTAAATGCGCTTCTCACCAAATCGTATTCTCAGGCGATTGATGAACCCGACTGACGTCAACGGTACTACTAGCAGTAGATGTAGTAGTAGTAGTAATAGTAGTAGTAGTAGTAGCTTTTCCGCGTCAATTGCGTTCTTCCTTCTATGCATGAGGAGGTGAAGTTGGGGCGTGTCGTTGAGGGTCGAATGCGTGTGCGAACGTGTGAAGATCTATAGAGTATATATATATATATATATATATATATACATAGAATATTGTATTGAGCTTTATTATTTATGTAATATTGACGACGATATTGTGCTTGCTGTTGGTTGATCACAGGAAAGCTGATGTTCATCATTGCCACCTTCGGTTACGAACAAACGCTTTAATACGACATTGATGCGTGTGTGCGTTTTGCCATGCTGCACACGATGCATGATGATGATGACGATGATGACGATGATGACGATGATGACGATGATGACGATGATGACGATGATGATGATGATGGCAATTGTGATCGTGCGCTAATGCAAAAGTAAACAAACCCAATATGAATATGGATTCGCTGGTTTTCTCTCAGGGCTCATAGTGAACGTCTCGATGGTCAGTCATCTTAACGAATCCGAATCATTCTCCTTGCAAATCGCCATGGATGGATTTAGATACGATTCTAACAACACGTGCATTTATATCTCCCCGCCTTCCCTCCCCTCCCACCCCCTCCCCATTGGACACAGGCATTTAGAGCGACGCTCACAAATGCCAGACATCACTCATGAAATACGATTGTTTTATAGGCGTATGTGCTCGGGGGCATTCCGCACGCTCATGGGCACTCACACGGTCTTTCATCGTCATCATCATCATCATCATCATCATCATCGTCATCGTCGTCGTCTTCGCTATCACCATTATCATCACCATCAGCTGCGTATTATGCCACGCATGAGGACTTGACCCTCCTCCCTACTGCTATTCTTAACCAAAACAATCGCAAATGCTCACGACGGCCATTCGTTAGCCACTCTCTCTCTCTCGTTATAACTACTCGACATTGGCTGTACTCTTCTTCACCCTTCTCTGTTTTTTCCTTCTTGGTTTTGCCCTTGGGTGTGAACAGGGGGTGGGGGCGAGCATACGTTTGCGCTCAGTAACGGTATCTGTTTCATCCTCACGCAAATACGAATGAGAACGCTGTACACTCGTGCACATACCCGCACGCGTGCTCTGCTTTGAATTGCTGCTAGCATTTCTGACTGAGGTTCTTCCCATAATGCAGGTGGCCATAGTGATGATGAGGGGCACCATCACGATGAACATCATCACGACGATCATCATCACGACGATCATCACCACCCCCACCATGAGGAGGATCATCAAGAGCACGGCAGTCACCATGGCCATGGGCATGGTCATGGAAAGACATCAGACGCAAAGCAAAGCGTCGAGGCGGATATCGAGAGGGGTAACGTGTCGTGTCACATTGGTTAATATAGTCTATTGTTATCACCCCGCCGCGCCCTCGCTCCTTCCACTGCCTTCGTTTCTTTTTGGTAGGGTAGGCATGATGAGTTTGAAAAAAGACTCTGAATTGCCCTTGTTCTTCTTGTTGTTGTTGTTGCTGTTGTCGTGTATCGTTTGTTGTTTGCTTGTTGTTGTTGTTGGGTGGTGCCGCTGCTCTCAGATCGAAGCCATAGCGACGACTCCCATGGCGCACATCACGGGCATGCACATGGTGTCTACTTGCATCTCTCCTCCCCTTACCCCCCTCCCCCCCCCCTCTCTCTCTCCGTGTGTGTGTCTTTGTGTGTGTGTGATTGTGTGTGCACGCGCATGGATTATGGTTTCCGCTTGAATAAGTTTTTCCTTGTCACATTGTAAAGAAACCATTATAATATATATATATATATATATATATATATATTGATATATGTATAATTTATAATCATCATCATCGTCATCATCTACGCACGCACAGCCATAATGTTAATGTTTCCTTGCCGTCCTGATAGGAGGTGTGCGCGAAGGCGGAGGGATACAGGTTGCTACCGACCCCATTGCCGCTGCCGCGTGTAGTAGTTGCGTGCGGAACGTTTGACAGCAGCATCAGGGACTTTCGCATCTACTGACCTTTTCGATAATATATTATGTAACTATATGAAATTTAGATATGATTAACAGCATATGAATATATATATATATATATATATATATATATATATATAAATATATATATATATACATATGTGTGTGTGTATATATATATGTATTATAATAAAAAAATATATTATAGAGAAGGTGAGAATATGCGAGAGAGAGTGTGGGTGCGTGTAAGTGTTCGGCCCGCGACTCGCACACGCGGGAGAGGCGAAGGGCGCGGGCGCTGCATGTATGGCTCCGCCTGCGCGCACACATGCGCGCGCGCGCGCACGGATTCTATATCGGTGTGGGTGTGTGTGTGTGTATGTGTCTGTCTGTGCGTACTGAACGTGGGAGTCACGATTGCGGCTGCCATTGTGTGGTATTGACACTCACTAATTCTCTCATATATATATATATATATATATATATATACTGCATATTAAATAGTAGTCTACTCCCTAAGAATAACATTTTCTCCTCCCCTCCCCTCCCCCCCCTCCTCTCGCCGTAGAGATATAATCCAGAGATGCGCGTCGTTGACCCCATCTGCACTCTCGTGTTTGCTCTTATCGTTCTCTGTACGACGTTTAATGCAGTTCGGAGCCAGGTGAGTTGGCCGTGTGATATCCATATATATATATATATATATATATATATATATATATATATATAATATGCTTATGTATATGATGATAGGTGCATATATTGATGGAGGGGGCTCCTCGAAATGCAGGGGTAAACAGATTAAATGACTTGGATTTGCTTTGGTTTTTTCTCTCTCTCTCTCCCTCTCTCTCTCTCTCTCTCTCTCTCTCTCTCTCTCTCTCTCTCTCTCGCCTCGTCCCAATTTATATACATGAACGTGCATCATGCTGTAATGCTGTACGCGGAAAGCAATTGAATTTTTCCCTGAAGTTATGTGAAGCTGCTGCGAAACATAGAGATATTGTCTGCGAATGTCGTCGCCATAGTCGGGGTCTTTCCTTTATTATGGAGCCGACCAGCATTCTGATCCTGTGTTTATGCGGTTTAGCAATGATTTGAGAAATGACTCTTTTAATGTTTGTACGATAGCCGTGTGTTTCTCACTGCTGTAGTCATCGCCATTGTCGGCATCGTCGCCGTCTTGATGGCATTTTGACTAATCATCCTCCGGCGTCACTACCATGGCGGCTTGTCATATATATATATATATATATATATATATATATATATAAATATTGAGCAATTCATATTATCATCTAGGTGATCCGAGAAAAGCTCATGGCCATGCCAACCATCGTGGGCATTCATTGTTTCCACTGCTGGTACTATTTGTTTGCATTTTCGTGAGAGCTACTACGGAAGGGCGATGATGAGGGCCGAGGGGAGAGACAGTGATCGTAGAAACGTTTTTCGGGGCCGTCTGCAGCCCAAACCTGCACGTGCAACACTCGCTCGCGTTGTAGTAGTGAACCTGCGAAGTTTCCCCGAGAAATATTGCACCGTAGCGTGCTTTTCAGGGTCATTAGACAGAATGGAGAATACGTGTCAAAGTCGGGCAAAACCGCCCAGGCGTGTATTCGTTGTTTTCTTGGTGTTTCAGCTGCTTGGCCGGTGCGCTGTTTTCCTCTTTGTTCTGAATGAGAGGCTGCTGGTTTGTTAGGACGTTGACTTCGGGGAAGATCGCCCTCTCTGCACACCTTCTAACGGTGATACATGCTGTCACGGTGGCGGGGGGTGTAGGCTGTTTGTGTTTGGACTTCTGCTTCCTCGATTCTCTCTTGCCTGCTTGCACATGCCGTGCTCGCGTTGGAACCATGCATTCAACTGGTGCGTTTCCTCATGCCGTGCGTCTGCTTCTCTATCAGACGAACACGAATTCGGGGATACTGAAAACGGCAAAGGTTGCGTATAGCGGAGTCGTTGCTATAGCTATGAAGCAGTAATGATCAGCCGCAAAAGCGAGAAAATGCTCTCCTCCATCTCGCGGAGCGGTCGGAAAGGCCATTATCGATTCCCCAAGATCGATGATAGGCGGCACACCGTGAATACGTTCTGACCTCTCGTTTTCCATTCTCTCCCCAGACGTGCGTTTGTTCGCAAAGGGATGCTGATATTTCCGCGTTGGTGCTGTGTGTGTGTGTGTGTGTGTGTGTGTGTGTGATGGTGATGGTGGTGTTTTAAAAAATTGCACAGGAGATATGCACGAGGCATGGCATTTCGCACACGACCTTCCAAGGAAGTACATTGGTGGGGGCACTGTAGAACGTTTTCGCTATTATCTTCCCCCCCTCCCCTCTCCTGCACACACACACACACACACACAAACAAACAAATACGTACGCACGTTCAACCCCAATGATTCGCTGAGGCCATAAACAACTGCACAATCATCTGCTATCAGATCGAGTGCGTTAAAGCCCACAAGCACCTGTGCAACGACAAGGAAAGAGGCCAATGCGTCGCTTGAAAAGCAGGAGAACCGTATGTATCGAAAGCGCGGTCTGTCGCGTGCGGTTGGCATGTAGCAAACAAAGTTTATGTTCCTTTCAACATAATGATATTACATGTCTATAATCAACAAAGACGGTTCGATGTAATAGCACCAGATTCACGTGATATACTGATGAGCTGCATGCATGTGCATGCATGCAAATGCCTGCTGTGTGCGTGAGCGCTTGTGATTGAACACACAGTGTTCTAGAATGGTAGAATGCTGCAGCGCTTGTAGCAAATATAATTGCAAAGCACTTCTGGCTCGCTTTTAAAGAAAAATAATAGCTTGGCAATCAAATCGAATAAGTCGATCCGGCAATAACGAAAAAGCAATTGTTTCGCGTGCTGTCTAGCTGTGTTGTGCTTGCTGCGTGTACGTTGCCGTCACACTGCTACGTATTGCCATTGCATGCACTGCTGCGCATTGCCATAAGGTACTTTTGACCGCCAGCGCCACGTAATACACATCGAGCTTCGACGAGTTCTTTTTTAAAAGTCATCTATCGATGTATCGTTCCCTGCTAGCCTATCACCTTCATAACGCGTGAGTTTTGCTACATCCATCGAGCGACGCAGCGCGCAGTTTGCTGGGCACATGACTAGATGACTGCATGGATGCTAGCATTGCATCGCGCGCCGAGCAGCTTGACAAAGCTCACTCTTCTCGTCTTGATGAAACCGTGGAATTGATGCTACGAGGGAAAAATATACGAACACGGAAAAACATGCCAAACTTCTCGTCTATGTTGCGGGCTACTACCTGCGTAGAAACCTGACGAAATATTTCTCTGTTCTGCACAGATGCCTTGTCATCCCATGCCAAATAGACGCATGGTCATTGATTAACCGTAAATATCGTCCTCACCGTCAAGCCCCTCCACCTCTGGTGGGCGTACGATGGGTGCAAGTCCAAGGGACTTTCGCACCTGCAAAACATTTTCCAAAGCAATATGCTCAACGATTCCAAAACGCGATGAGAACTGAGCTAGATCATATAATATATATTACACACACACACACACACACACACACACATATATTATTTATATATAATTTATTATTTATGTAACATTATTATGCATTAAAACTCATATAACCTTTCCTTCCTTCTTCAACCAATCCGCCCGATCTGTCGCAATATGCCCTGGTAGCGTATTACAAAGACAATGCAAACCCCAGGTCGTCAGCTACGGCCTTTCCCCTATTCAGATCTACGAAGAACGCATCTTCTCCACGAAGTTTGGGGGGAGGAAACAACACAACCAAAACAAACGCTCGGAGTAGTTTTACGAGGGAAATCCTGCTCACCTCGTTGGACAAAGAAATCCAGATATTCCTGGCAGCTCACTCTGAAATCTTTGTCCGTATCCATCCGCGTGAAGTCGGCGAGCACGTCCTGGTGCATGTCCTTCTCGAGCTCCGAGCCTTTTTTTCAAACAGCACGCGAAAGTACAACACACGTTCCAAGTGAGACCACCTTACAAGCGCTTTTTATCAAAAGCCGTGTGCGCAGCTTGCCTCACGCTCAAAGAGAGTTGTTTTGAATGGCAGCGTGCCTTACCGAAGCCTAGGGAGCGAATCTTGTCGTAGTGTTTCATGAGCTCATCAGGTGTAATGTAGCCTGAGCGATTGTTACAAAGAAACACGTGCCGATAAACCATCAGTCACCACCCTCGCCGGTCGCATGCCATCATCGTCATCATCGCCACCCTGCTTTTTCTCACCATTTCCGTTGTCATCAATGAGGTTGAAGGCCTCTTCGAACGTCTTCTTGATGTCGTCTCTGATGTCGTGCGGCTCCTTTCCTGCGTTAATTTGCCCAATGGGATCACTGCTGCAGCACGTGCTATTACCGCGCCGCCGAGCCGCTCACACCTCACTACAACTATGCGATAGGGTTCTAGCCGCGTGTTGGTGTCTTTGCGTGAGGAGAACCTTTCCACTCGCCAGCGGCCAGCACTCGTCCCTCAACCTAGTATACCAATTTATGCATTTTTCACCAAAGAGGTAAGGCGCGGCGCGGATAAACACAACTCAAGCGAAACTGTTAAAATCGGTATTCCTACCGTTTTCGCATCGCCAGAAGAGGCGTTGTTTCCAGACGAACCTCCCTTGTGATCTGCCGCGTTCTCGCCCTGCTCCCAGTCGTGGCGCACCTTGTGCGGTAGCAGCCTGATGCGAAGAAGAGGGGGAGGGCAAAGAAACGCAAAGATCGGAACACCGAAGGGGAAGACGCAAAAGGAAAAAGGGCTCGCGCGCGTGGTAGAAAATTGCACCGAAAACTACTACAACTCCCGCCTCCATTCCATACGCAAAGGCTGCTTTGTGTCTGGGAAAGGTTCTCTCTGAAAAGGCTAGTCTTCTACACGCGGTGAGCGTGTATTATGAAGGCGTCTTACTTTGATTTGGTCGCCTCGAAATCCTGAAGGAGTAGCTTATCGAGGAGGTCAGGATTTTTCCTAATGTACGAGCAAACGAGATTACACCGGGTGAAGAGGCAGCGATAAGATGCGGCCGCGATGGGCGTCTAAAAGCCAATGTTTGGTTGGAATTCGTAAAATGCAGTGTCGGTTGAAATCGCGAGTTGCCATGTGATGATAAAATGGGTCAATCGAACGATCCACCCCTACCGGGCAGCGTTAAGAGGCACTCTGAAATCGCAGTTTTGCGCCGCAAATCGTAGCCAGCGGCCAGTGAGCCCACCTTTGAAAGCACGCAGAGTTCGGTGCGTGTCAGCAACGTGAGACATTAGCTCATCAGACAACTATTCGCTACACACGCGCGCGCGCGCGCACACACACACACACACACAATATTGTATATATATATATATATATATATATATATATATATATATATACATATATATATATATAATTTGGTCGGATCTAGGAGCACCGTTCTCGTTTTTGAGCTTGTCCTTTGGAATCGTCCGCAAAATGCCTCGGATTCCGGCGAAAGCCGCCTCGTCAATTGTCTGGAAGAGAGAAGTCAAAATGCGATTTATATCACACTCAAACACACACACACACACACATACACACAAAACCAGGCAAAGACTCCCATCCATAGATATTACACACACCATCTTGGCATGGGGGTCAGCAGCTATGGAAGTGCACATGGCAGTTCGCATCGTAGTTGAATACCTTTCCGGCCAATTTTGCCTGGATCTTCAAGATGTCAATCAGGTCTTCAGCGGAGTAAGGAGCGAAGTGGTAGTGATAAGGAATACGCCTATAATATTCGCATCAACCTTCCGTCAAACACACACACACGCACACACCCACACGCACAAAGCTACACGTTGAAATCGAACGAAAACATACGCATGCCCTCTTATCCGAAACCAAACAGAGAATATCACTTTCTCAACTCATACGATGGGAAATTATATCATAACTCGCGCGTGGGCTTTTGGGTTGATTGCTTTTCTATACGTGGACGGCAGAGAGCATGCACGCGTGGCGATGGATGAGTAAGGAAATGAAGTACAACCGTTCCAACCCAGGGTTCATTCCCAAAAACTGCTTCATTGGGGCCTCGTATCTATACAAACGGTACACACAGCTCGAAGAATGAAAATATGGCTATAAACGTGCAGATAAAACCATTCCTTATTTAGAAACACACATGTGCGTGCGCGTCTACATCGGTGCATCTACCAAATATGTATTCCAATATAGTGTATAATATATGGAGTTAAAATTAATATTATATGAAAGAAAATGTAGGAATCAACCCGGCGAAGATGAACACAGCTGATGGCGGATCGAGATGCGCCTATTGTTCAATTTAAAACGCACATTTTCCCAATTACACCAACTAGTTCTACTCGGCATTGGAATCGTTGTGGAACACCGTCATCATCATAATCATCATCCTCATCACCATGCTCAACGCAGTGCCAAACAACCCCAAAACAAACTCCCTCCAACAACGTCTTTTCTCTTCTCCCCCTTTGAATACTCAATCCGCAAAAAAACACACGGAACTACAAGAGCGAAGAGAGAAGAGAGAAAGAGAAAGAGGGGAGAGCGAGAAAGTAAGAACGGGAAAAATCGTGCGGGGTGACAAGGCCACCATAATCTGATTTATTGCTTGATTTGCGTAATAATCTCCTCCGCGTCCCATTGACAGAGAGTAGGCCTTTAAACGTTCAAAAAAAAAACTCAGATTTACAGAGAGCACTCGCAACAATAACAACAATCCACTCGCAATACGACACGTAAATGGACTGTTTTGAACCAACGAATGACCTCGTCGATGAACATCACGCCTCCTTTTGCCTGATCAACCATATGATCCACACGGTGCGGCGTTCCTGATATTCCAATGCACGAAATGAGCGCACGCAAGTAAACACACAAATAAACACAAAGCCAAGCGCTGATTTGCCTGCTGACCTCCCTGGTACTTATCGATCATCTCCTGAGGATTCTTCACCTGAGATTAACGAATAGATTTGGCACCATCTTAGTGGGAAAAGTCACGCAACACCCCTCCGGAGTCCCCGCAACGATAATCGCTTTTCGCCTCTCCCTTTTCCCTTCATGTTGTTTTCTTGATTTTGTGCGTGTCAAAAGGATGACAATGGTCGGGGTCGCCATCGGCATCATGGTTGCTCACTTGGAAGAATCGATCCTGAGACACCAGTCCCATCTTCAGCATGACTTTCGCCTGATTGCACGGCAATAAAGGGAACCCATCAGACAAAAGGCCATCCACGCAGGGGAGAACTCGCTTCCCGCTGTGGGCATTGTGAGCTCACCATCAACTTGCCGATCATCGTCTTGCCAGTGCCTGGGGGACCGGAGAAGATCATGTGGTAGAGCTCTCCGCCCTTGATTTTCTTGCCTGGTTGGCGGTCGGACAACGATATCAATATATATATATATATATATATATATATATATATCTACATCAATATGTGTGTGTGTGTGTGTGTGTGTGTGTGTGCGTTTATTATATTCGAGCATGGCCTCAAAAGAAATAACCGACTATCTGAAACAATAGCATTCAGCACACAGTCATCTATACACCACATGTAGTCACCGCGCTGTCGGCGAATGCGGTCCTTCGCCACTTGGCGTCTGAACTTCCAGATCTGCTCTTTTATGCTGCGGCAGCCCACAACCTAGCACGCGCGCACACGCAAAGGCAATGCGATAGCAGACAAACAACTAGTGAGTCAGGAACGATGCAGCTAGTTCTTCCTTCATTGAGCTCAATACACACAATACTCAGGTATATATATATATATATATATATATATATATATATATATATACATATTATATATCGCCCCATTGTTTTGACAGAATAGAAGGGGAATGGAGGCCTCAATATGTCTTGCTTGCAACTCTTGTAGGCGCAAGCAGCATCAGCACACACACACACACACACACACACACACACACGCACACACGCACACATAGAGAGAGAGACCTTCTTGAGCTCCTTCGTTAACCAGCCATCGAGCTGCTCATCCGAGGCCTCGTCAATTTCAATGCGAAGCTTCAGCGAGGAAAGACCTTTCGAATTGCCCCCAACAGAAGAACACCACCATTCACGACAGAAGTAACGACACCGCATCAGCTCGCGCATATAACCATCGTGTACAAACCATCTGCTAACACTGCAAAGGAGCTGCGGTGCGTATCGCGCCATTATTATTACCGATCTTGAGATGCTGTGGCTTTAGCATGGTCAGGCACGACGGATCTACTCAGCAGCAAGAGCAGTGACGCATCAAAACGAACGCGATAAGGAAAACGGCCGATTCCAACACATTGCTGCTTCGATTACTCTGTCTGTATCATTTATGTCTCCCACCTCTCCCCCATCCCATGTGCATCATCTAATGTGCTCTTTTCACCCTCTCTATCCCCCCCCTCCCCCACACACCCCCCCTTTCTCGCTTGCCCTTTAGCGGCACGAATAAACGCGGAGTGACGCACCATCTTCCATCTCCTTAATGTCCAACAGCTCATCACGCGCAAGCCTGGCATTTTGGATCCAGTTTTCAACGAATCCGCCGTTCTTATCCTTGGTGTAAGACTCAGGAACGCTCTCCAGCATCTTGGTGACCTTCGCGGGGGGCAGAAAGAAGCAATCGATTTCGGATTTCGAGGAGGAAAAGATCAGGAGTAAGCGGTATAGTTAAACCAACAGAAAAAACCAAGCGCAAATAGCCATCATTGTGGCGCCGTTGTTTTTTTTGGCTGGAGTTGGAAATGCTTCATGAGCATGAGAGGGGAGAGAGAGAGAGAGAGAGAGAGAGAGAGAGAGAGAGTGAGACAGCGAAAGAGAGAGAATAATAAAGGGTGGAGGCGAGTATGGTCCTCTCAAAATCGAATCGATTGAGTCTAGTCGGTTTGCAATAACACGGGAGAGACGCTATGCCAAGCCGCGACAGCAACCGACCTCTCGAAGACTCTTCTCTTCATCGTGCAGTTTCTCGCCGTTGACTCGTAGCATGATCTTGAATATCTCGAGGAGCTCTGGCTTCTTGTAGGGTCTGAAGATGAACTTATCATAGAGACGACGCGCAATCCCTTCGTTGGCGCGGAGGAACTCCTCCATCGGATGCTCGTAGCTGGGGAGAGGGGAGAGGGGAGGGGGAGGGGAAAGAAATGCGATGACGAGAATCAATACGCAGCGAGAAAACGATGAACGACGTAGTCAGCACCAACCGAGTAAATGAGATTAAGACTCGCATAAAAGCTCTCTCATGGAGATATCAAACACAAACGAATCGTGCTTGGGTGGGGGGCATCACCCCGCAAAGATCATCACGCATTTGGGAGGATCCATGTGCTTCATGAGCGTGTCGATGGCCTCCTTCGCGTACGAAGATGCCTCGGCCTGTGTACAGCAGCACAAGAGGAAACACCATTAACGTACTTCAGGTTTTAACCCGCAGTAAACTCGCGCGTGTGCCGAGCTGCAAGAATACGATAGTTATCTAGTTTAAGAATGCATGTTATTGTGCCCCCCCACCCCCCCCTCACCCCGCCTTTCTACCTGCCCTCCAGCTTGGCTGCGGGTCATAAGCTGGTAAGCCTGAAAATAGCACAAACAGAGTCGGCTCATGGAGAGGAGTAGTAGTAGTAGCAGTTGTAATGATAGACATCAAAGCGTATGCGTGTGTGTGTGTGTGTGTGTGCACGCGCGCGCGCGCGCGCTGTGTGTATGCTTGTTCGTCATTTGCGATATATACCTCGTCGATGAAAAGCACCCCGCCTCGAGCTTGCTGCACGCGATGATCGACTTTGGCTGGCGTCTGGCCTTGGAAGCTACCATAAATGCGATATATTTATTTTATATTTTGTGTGTG
>ADNK01003452.1:0-70100 GCA_000320545.1 Bigelowiella natans CCMP2755 | reverse complement strand
TCTGCGTCCATTATGGTGGTGCATGATGATGAGCCAATTATTATTATTTGGCACTATCATTCTTCGGAGGTACGCCCACTCACCCTCCCACACACTAATAGTTTCGTCCAGCGATTCAGACTCAGGCAGCAGAAGAAGTGATATGTAATAATAATAATCACAGGTCTAATACACACACAGGAACAAGACTTACGCATATATATATATATATATATATATATATATATATATATATATATATATATATATATATTGATATAAATGTAAGTTTATCCTAGATATAGTTGAAACATGTAAAAATCAACTCAATTTATCACCTTTGTCTCCTGCAGCTTCAATCTCTTCGTAAAGCATCTTCTGTTCCTGTGAAAGGCCTCTCATCTTTGTTTGCCGCTTTTTCATCTTGTTTTGTTCATCGCCTTCGACCCACTTGTAATATGCCTCTCCTGAGGCACTCTGCGATAGTGTGACTCGGTGTCTCTTAAGTAGTTTGTTTATTAAATTGACGGCTTTATCCATCGGTATGTTGAACCTAGTCATTATATCTGTCGTGCTCACATAGCCTCCTGCTGTCCTCTGGAACAGCTTTTTCACGTCGCCTAGTGTGATGGAGCCTTCGTTTCTTTCAGTCTTTACCTTCTGTACTTTGCTACTCCTGCCAGGACCTTTATTCGGATTGGGTCGCTTAGACGACATTGCTCCTCCTTGTCCTCCTCGTCCTTGTTTGTTGAGGAGCCACTCACTTGGTCAATTAGCTTATTAGTTAGCTAGTTAGTCTCTCGGGATATTGTTGTCGTAGATGATAATACGACGAGATTCCATATGGAAAGACATAAACAGTCTCGGAATCGGAGATCGTCTCTCGAATATCTCCAGAGTCTCAGAATCGGTTCCCAGATCACGAATTGCGTGCGTTGCTCCTTTAGCCATGTCCGACCAAGATTTTGTAAGTGTTTGATTCAACTCTTCCCAGGTTTGAGGTCATGATTACACACTTATGGATGCATCTTATTATTACAGTTGAGTAAACTAAGTGAAGCGGAAAAGAATGCCGTTAAGGTCACATCTCGGAAAAAATAATCAAGCAAACCTCAAAAGAATAATTTCTCCCAATGTCACTGGAAGTTACATTTCTGTGATGAGGCAGTCTTTAAACTACCACTTAGGCGTGTGAAGCATTTTACCAGGAGGAAGAAGGAAAGGAATGGCATGTAACAGGCTTGCAGGAATGCAAAAAAGACGTAAGTAATCCACGGACAGTGATGTTAGTATCTATAATCAATGAGTGTTTCTACAGAGGTTTCGGTGATAAAATTGTAAATAAGGATTCAAATTTTGATCCATAATTTAATGGGAGCATCTTATTGCGAAAAACTTTCCGAATGCTATTGTTTGGCCACATCACCGACTATGCACTGATTCTATCTGAGGCAACATTCTAATTACCTCTGAATCTCGCCTGTTGGTTTCAGGGAGAGGGTTTTAAGATCAGCTTGATGCTCTGTGCTGGAGATCAATGCACCATGAAGGATTTCACTGTCGAAGAAAAAGATGGAAAGTCAGTTTTAAAATACGTCATCGTTTATTGTCCAAAATTTAAATCATGAATGTGTTTGCCAGATTGGTTGCAGCTTTAGAGGAGGATGATGCACCATTTTGAAGTTTTACAAAAGCGGAAAGAAAAGAAAAATGCAGCATGACATATATCTGGGCATAGCGCCATCGGTTTTCAAGCCAATGCTGCAATGATGCAGAGAAATGCATGTACGGGAAAATTTACCTTTAAGACAATGCAATAACTTCAGATACACGTACATTCATATTTCATCGCGTACATGATTAGGCACTTATAAATGCATAACAAGTACATGGCAACTGCTGCAGATAAAGGAGCTCTAGAGCTAAATACATGAAATGATCGTGTCGTAGTCTAGTCTAGTAGTGGTTGCCATCTATCTATAGCTATGCATGACAGCACGATGCTTCCATGTGCTCATCAGCTCTAGAGATGCACGTCACGTCCACCCGTGATGATAACTAGATAATAGACACAGTGATATCACATACACTACAGAATACTAAAATATCACATGTACTACATTGTACAACATGTGCATGCTTGCGCGCCATGTTCCGTGCATGTGTCTGTCGCGCATGATGTGCTCGCTCTAGCGCTGCTCACTTGTGCAACACGTGAACAAACCCTGATGTGCCACATCCCACAACCAGACAACGTGTTGTGCACGCATCGCACATTTCTAGAGCGAGATCTGGATTAAACTAGCAAAGCATGCTGGCATGGCTGCAGTCAATGTCATCTAGTTGTCGCCTGCGCCAGCTACGCGTTCTAGCGTGGGGTCGAAGGCCTGGAGGTGTCGTGACAGCCGACGCAATTTGTGCATGTGTTTTCAATGTGAAGTTCAAGTGTTCGGGCCACGGTGTCACACACAACATTGTCTGCATTGTTTCCGGCGTTGCATGGCCAACGAAACCGAAAGCTCGCGGCGCGTGACTGATCTAGTGATGGCTGCGGCCCACAAAGGCCACACCAGTGCAGCTTGCAACTGATGCCGCGTCAGCATTGGTGCTACGGCGATTGATGCTGCGTCCACCACATCAAGCAGTCAAGCACCATGCTGGCATGGTGCAGTCTAGCAGCAGTTTTGGAGTCCATCTCTAGACCTAGCCACAGCAGTGCATGGCAGTGCGCGCACGTGTTGAAGACAGCCAGTCCCCCCTAGCCTCCCCGACGACCCCTTCATCATGCACCTCACTGGCACACCTAGCTAGCTAGACCCAAACGTGTCTGAAGACAGCTAGCTAGCTAGACAGGTGACACTGGGACAACATGGCACGAGAGATGATTCGCTCTGATCTAGTGATGCTCCAGATGCTGCTAGGATGCCTAGATGCGATGATGCGATGCCACGGAAGACCAGCTAGCCAGCTAGCTAGAGCAGCTGCGGGTCGCATTTGTTCACATCGTGTGCATCAGCACGCACTAGCTAGCAGCTAGCTAGCAATCGCATCTAGGCATGAGTGCATGCCGTCGTGCACTAGCAGTCTAGCTAGCTAGTGCTAGAGTGGTGTGCGCATGCTCCAGAGACGGCATCCCACATGCATGTCGCGCCATCATGTGCACACATCTAGACAGCTACACTAGCTAGCTCTAGAGCTCTGCTGCGCTCCGCACACTGGCAGACGTGCTACACTTGTTCATGTCTCTAGATCTAGGCATTCATGGACATCTAGACATGCATTCGTCTAGTCGTGTGACCCCGCGGCTACCACTAGACATGTTGATCTTGAAATGGTATAGCATAGATACGCAGAGGTAGGTAGGAAATGTGTGATAATTTGATCTCATACATGTGGAGATCGCCAATAGCTAGAAAGGCTAGGAAACATTGGAGTCTTTAAAAAGGGAACGACACTTGTAAACACATGTACTCTTTTATCACAATGATCCTTTGCGATGAATGTTCCCAGTTTAGCATTGCATAGACCGCAGTTGTGGCCGGAGCTGTGATGTAGAGCTGCTAATTATTTTTGACGTACCACTTAATGCAAAAAATGTCAAAATTAATTTAAAGCTAGAGCATTGTTAGTGTCACTTATTTGTAGGTTTGATTTCAATCGCAGAGACACCAGCTGGATCCGAAGTTTTTCTTGAATTACCCTCTTCCTTTCTATGAGTTGCCATGTGGCTCAATACCCTGTTCTTTCGTGTAAACCCCTTTCCACACTCTAGGCATTTGAAAGGACGTTCTCCAGAGTGAGTCTGTGGATATAAGTCAATGAGTTTTCACTCTTTCAATTAAACTTTGCAAAATGGCGGGTGTACTTACCTGAATGTGGGAGTTCAAATTGCTTTTATGACTGAAAGTCTTCAAACAGATTTCGCACACAAACGGCCTTTCTCTTGTATGTGTTCGAATGTGGGTTGAAAGATTGCCACTTTGTGTGAACCTGTACGGTTTAGATGGGTATAAGGGATAACCGATCGGTCAAAATCATCCTATGATAGTCGAAGGAAAGGTTAAACCCCCTTTAAACCTAGACTAAGTTCACAGTTTGCAGCGAAGATATTATCTACCTTTTTGGACAGTATGGACATGCGTGTGGCTTGTATCCTGTATGTACACGGTAGTGGATCCTCAGACTTCCGTTTGTGGTGAAGCATTTTTTGCATATTTGGCATTGATGCTGTTTCCGGCTGAGAATCTCCAGCTTTGTCTGCTGCTTAGCAAGGGGCACCTCTTGAGCATCTGTACGTAGGTATTTCACCGTGTTAGTATGAAATTTCCACTTTCTCAAAAGAACACATGGAGTTACACAAAATCAAATTTGAATATGTTATATTAATGAATAAAAATGTGTACATAATGAGCCACTGTCCTCTTTGAAAATTCGACGAACACTTCCCATTCCGGTATTCACGACTGCTACTTGAAGATGAGACTTTCTGCTGTCTAGTCTGCGCAACGTAGCATCATTTGATTTTGAGGTTCCAGATGACAAAGTTGTAGATGTGCTATTGCTGTTGGTTATGCTCTGATTCATCTGCTCCTTTAGTTGGTTCTTCAAGGTGCTGGCTAGAAATGCCTGTTGAGGTTGTAGAGCGCCAGTTCTCTGTAGCATTTGAAGCCTCGCCATCGAATTTGTATAAAGATCATTGGCGTACGATGTCGCTACATGAATAGGAATCCCTTCACTTGCGAATGCTTTGGCAGATTGAGATGTTGAGCGTCCGCGACGAATGGCCTGAATGGATCTTCCCCTTGTGATAGCTTGAATTGCCCCTTCTGGAGATGTGATGTGTGCTTGTATTCTAGAAAGTGTTGCAAACTTGTTTTGCTGAAATATTTAGACATTTTTCACTGAATTCAGCCGCCATAAAAATATGCGGATAATCAAAATTTAAAATGGACGAGTATAGACTCAAATACCGTAATACCGTGTTATAATTGGCTTCTGTCTTCCCTGAACCTGCTCCAGACCCTGCTGTTCCTGAACTCAAAATTGATGCTGATGTTACTTGAAGGAGCGGATCCGATCTCAAGACATTTGCAACAAATGCAGTCTGAGATTGTTGAAACATTGGGTTCGAATTTCCTTTTCCAAACTCCAAGCCACTGAGATCCTGCTGAAGTACTTGAGCTGGGATACTGTTGATGCCCTTCTGAAAAATTGCATAAATTCAACAAATAACGCTTACATGTGAAAAATGGATTAGCTTACCAATGGTGGGGGCCTCCTTTGTTTCTTTGGCTTGTTATTGCTCATGAATGGGTTAGTTAATTTATATGCATGAGTTCCTGCTCTTCGTTTTCTATTTTCTGGCTGCATTACAGTAAATGAACTGAAGGTATCATCGTTTGTCTCCATTATCTTTTTGGTATTAACAAAAAAGTAATTTATTGTTAACATACTGAAGGGTTAGATTCTAAAAACCGAAGTAATCTAAAAAACAAAGTAATCAATATTCTCCTCAAAACTTTGCATTCGAACGAAGAAATTGTTGATATGCCTGTACATCAAATAAACTCAACTCATTTTTCTTTATAATCAAGGTTGACTACCTTTCCACCGAGAATGGCTGATGACATCATTACATTTTCTTTTTCATCAGTACTCTCCAACAATACCGAAGGGAGGCATTCTCCAGGAAGGCATTCTTCATTTTTCTTGGTTTCATCCACTCTATCATTATGACCGTTCAGCGTGGCATGGGAATTTCCTGCCCACACAGGTAAATTAGTAATAAGTAATAAGTATACCATCAGGTTAGATTGAAGGTTTTTTTTAAAATTACCATTCTGCTCACGAGAATCTTCGCGAATTATCACCGATGAACTATCTTTGCCATGAGGGTCGCAGAGACCAGAAGACGGAGTGTGATCGAAATGAATGGTATCTTCTGCAGTCGCGCCTTGATCAACATTGTTAGTGGATGAAATAGCTGCATTGTCAGTTCCTGAGTCGAAGGAAGCCATGATTTCGTGATCGGTACCGTCGTCATTGGAATTATTGATGTTCCCTTTCAGATGTTCGTTCATGATGTTGGGATCATGATCAGAAACAACAACTTGCTCCACGTCCTCCACGTTGCTTACCTCCTCGTTCATGTGCTACTTTCTGATTGATGGATGCGAAGAAAGTTGTCGCTCGGTTTTCAGCAAGTAATGATTTATTGCATTAAAAGGGACTGTGTCTACCCCTGAAATTATTACCACTTTTTATTGGGTTTTGTGGCAGCAGGCAAGGAAGGGGCAGCAGGTAAATGAAATAAGTGAACGATGAAGAATGGTGGCAGCTGCCAATAAGTGACATAATCAAGTACCAAGAATCTTACAAACGTAGGCAATTTGTGTTCATTTTCAACCACTTTTGACACAATTCTGAAAGAATAGACACATAAAGAGACTGACAACATTTCGGACTTATTCCATGTTGTCCCTTACGATTTTTTATTTTCTCTCTCACCCATGTTTGCTCGACCTCTCTCTCTCTCTTTCTCTTTCTCTTTCTCTTTCTCTTTCTCTTTCTCTGTCTCTCTCTCTCTCTCTCTCTCTCTCTCTCTCTCCCTCTGTGTACGTACATGTATTTGTGTGTATGTGTGTATATACATGTACATGTACTTATATATGTCCCTCTTTTTCCTCTTTCTCTCTCTTTTTTCTCATTCTCTCTCGTTGCTCTCTTCTTCAGCTTTGGTAATATGCCGAAAAATATTTTGGGATGTGATGTGCATGAGATTCCATGAATTTTGACATTGCATTTCAGACATGCGACTTGACAGTGACGAAGTTGCCTTGCATAGCACACAAAGATTGTCTTTGAGTCTGAAATGTCTTAGAGTTGTCGGTTGCCCAGTGGTGTGCATCAAATGTCTGCTGCCACAACCAACCTCATCATCTCAATTTCGTCGTTCAAGTGGCAGCAACTGAATCAACTTGAACAGGATTTCAGACACAGCGATGGAGGACCCTCGACCTGTTTTCACTCACCTGCATGCTGCACCGCTAGCACGCTTTCCAATCCAGTGGAGGTGCATCGAGTTGGTTGTGATGCTAGTGCCCGTTGGAACTTCAATGTGGACACGAACCTTGTTGAACCTTTCTTGAACCTGGAGCTTTTTGGGAGTTGGGAAAAAGCCAAGCGAGTGAGCAATTGACCAAAAGAACGAACGAACAAAGTGCAAGCCAAGAGCAACTGGTGCTGCGCTGGTGCACGTGCTGCATTGCAAGGTTTCGAACGGTCTTGTTGACAGTGATTTGTCCCCTTCAGAGTGCCACGTGTCACTCTGACGCGAACGAGGAGCCTTGGAGCCATGCCAGCACCTCCACACCTCTGCAGGTGCTCTCCAAACTGCGACACCCAAGTGCCACGGAGTGTGGCGGTCTGGTGGTGTGTGGTGGACACAACGCTGGAACGGCTTGTGGTGCGCGAGAAGGGGCTTCACTTGGAGTCGCAGCGTGCAACCTTTTCCAGTTTTCGATCCTTCTCCAGTTCTTGCCAATTGAGAGTCTGCACAAACTGGCAAAACTTCCTTGTGCTCAAAGTTGTCGTGTGGTCCAGCTTGATGGTGCGTGCCAGACGTGCACCAGTCCAGCAGTGCCAGAGTGTGCGCGCTGATTTGGTGATTGTCATTGCAAAAACATCGCACTCACAGCTTTGTTCAGCACGTTCGACCTTTCGCAATTCAACGCAACGTGCGGTGTGGCTGCTGTGGCCAGCTAGCTGGCTAGCCAGGCCAGCAGGCACGAGATCATCATTGTTTGACACGTGCCGAAGGCTATGCGCGCTGCTTTGATTTTCCATGCCAGCACGTTGTGGGAAAGGCAATGTCTTGAAAGAGTTGAAAACGTGCAATCAATGTGTGATGCTGGTTGCCAGCATGATCATGGTGTTGGCAATGCAGTCCATCATGATCTGGTGATGCTAGGTGCAGATGAACCCATTGCGAACATGCGGTCAGTCATGATGCTAGGCGTGCTGAACCAGCTGAACTAGCAGAAGATGATGGGCATTTGGTTGTCCGCACGTTGCAGTCTAGCAGTGCTAGAGTGACAAGCTGAGCAATCACATACTGAACGAATCTAATACGAAATTGAGCACTTCATCAAGGGAACTCGGGCACAAAGCATGCTCCGTGCCTGCAACACCAAACAATGAAGCACGAGAGAAATGTGAAAAGTGGACACTTCCCTCCTTCTCCCTCGCCCTCTTACGTTGAGTAGAAAAGATACGGTCATCGGACAATCGTCGATGACATGTCGTGATGTTGTTCAGAACACACACACACACACTCAGAGAGAGAGAGAGAGAGAGAGAGAGAGAGAGAGAGAGCTACAGAAAACGTTTTATTCCCTTGTAGGTAAACAATTTCGACTGTTACATAAATGGCTATCCCATTTCAAAGATTGTTCTCGTTATTCTACGAGTTGGATGGAGGTTATACCATCAATTAATTTAAATCGCACGTCCAACCTAAAAATAACATAGGGGTCTTTATTATATGAGGTATCAATGAAAGTCGATATCGATGTTTTTATAAACAAAATAAAAAACAGAGGAGGTGCAATTACTACTACCCAACATCCTTGAGTTTCTTCGCCGTTTTTTCACCCCATTTGCTCGAAATCATCCTATCACGCTGAATTGTTAGATATTTCCAAAAATGAACAATGCGGAGAAACCAAATCCTCAATTTCATTCCGTAGAATTTCTGTGCTCGTGAAAATAACGAGCTTCACAGATCTAAATATATTATCCTCCCTCTTCCTTTATTCTATAAATCCGTTCTTGCCTTCATCGATATTATACGAACACTTCTATGTTATACCGTTCCATGTGTCATTAGAAGTGGAAGCTTGACTTCTGTGTAAGTATGGTAGACCAGTAGAGATGTAATAAGACGACGATAATGATGATGACGATGATGATGATGACAATGATGATGTCAATACAACTTGAGCTGCAGTAGTAGCAGCAGTAGCGTCTTAATGTGCAAAGGGGGTATCGTATACACATCATTTAGTAGTAAAGGATCGACCACAGAAGACATTATCTATCCACATTATTTAGTAGTAGTAGTAAAGGATCGAGCACAAAAGACATTATTATCTATCCACATTATTTAGTAGTAGTAGTAAAGGATCGACCACAGAAGATACCCATCCCTTTACAGCAGGCCTCATCAAGTCACCATTACGATATATATATATATATATATATATATATATATACATAAATAAAGAGAGAGAGACCTGGCAATATGTTTTCGTTTGAGAAGATTTTGTAGATGTTTGAGTCGTCGTGGAGGTACGATGACATGACGAAACAACCTTTAATGCTAGGAAGTAGTAGGAAAACATTTGCAGCTTCTGATCATCATCATCATCTCACCATTTAAGTATCACATGTGTGCACTGTGGCGTAGATTATTTAGAACCCCAGACATACCAGGATTGGATATTCTTTCTAGGGTTGCCGCTTTCCAACTTGCTGCTGCTGGTGCTACTGTTGTTGTCCTTTTTACTACAACTACCGGTGCTATTATAGTTGCTGTTGGAACAATCGTTGAGAGCAACGTGCATTGCCATATGACCACCTTATAGTAAAATGGGTATAAGAAGAATGTATTGCCAAAGTAGGGAATTCAATTTTAGCTTAGATTTCTTTTACTGAAAGATGCAAAAAAAATTGAAATATGCATAATACTAACCTTGTGAGAATCCACCGACCACAACCGGTAATTCTTCAAATATGAGTTATTAATTACTTATAAAGACAAGGTGAATGAGCAATCCAAGAATGTGTTGGTAGCAAATACTACTTCTATTAGCAGCATGTAAGGTACCGATAAAGAAAACAGACAACACACACACACACACACACACACATATGGATACAATATATATATATATATATATATATATATATATATATATATATAATATTGTGTGCGTGTGGTATATTGGGGAGTAGTACCTTTGGTTGCTAGGGGATTCAGAATGTTCTTGTCGAGACTTTCTAGAGAATTGCGTATGCCTTCTGTATCTTCTGGAAACTTCGGTCCCAAACCCGTTCTAAGTGATGATGGCGATGATGAGGATGAACACAATCAACCGCTATAGATATCATGATTGAAATCATTTGTTCACCACCATCACAATTTATCAAGACTAGTGCGTGCTATTTGCAAACTCTACTACTACCTATCATGCCATACTGACATCTTCATCCCGGCTGCAATTAGAGGAACGATAAAATATTTTGGAATAACCCACAACACAAAATATTCTGCAAAAGGATCTACAGATATGTCATTGATTGCTATAAAGGAGGAAGACAGGACAGATAAGGAGCAATGTTGTATAACATTGAACTTGACCTGCGAGAGTATAAGGAATACATTTTGCAGAAGGATACACAACAGCTATGCCATTGTTAGCGAGCGTGCTTTCAAATCTAATCCAACAAGATTATGGGTGACAAACTTATGGGATAGAATATTTGACAGCCTTTCCAAAGGGAAATCACTAAAGTGTACGCAAGCGAAATGATTCACAATGATGTGGTTTTTAGAGGCTACATTACTTCCCTTTGGAGGCCATGTAGACCCATTTCTGAAAGTTTGGACCATTGTCTCCACTGCCTATGTAGCCATGTTTTGTAAAAAAACATTCCGGTCATGATGATAACAACATTCAAATATTAATGCACCATCCATACCGTGAAGAAAGACGAGTACGCCTTTCTGCTTTCCAGATTTCTGCTCTGCAGACTTGCTCGTTTCCTCACTAAAATGAAAGGAATGTCCTACGTATCCAAGTGTGCTGGGCTCTCTGTGTGTCTTTCGAGGGGCTGCAACGTCGTCTTCAATTGCAAATGTGGAAGGTGGCTATGATCGATGACACGTGGAGGTGGGTTCCTGCATGCGAGTAGCGATGAGGAGAGCAGCAGAGTGCTAAAAATACGTTTGAAAAAATGAAGGAAAAGGCACGTGATTTGCTGTGACGACACATGCGAACTGCTGTCGTTTGATGAATGTGAACGACTTTTTCGTTCGATTCGTTGACGCACACAACAATTGGGATGCATTTTTTGAACGCCAAACCCTCGATCTTTGGTTGTTTTTGTCAGGGGACATGGACGACGACTTGGTGCGTCTGATGATGATCCTGTCAACTCAAGCATTGGAATTGGTTCGTTCATTCATTCACTTGTTCTTTCAACAACAGATGAGTTGGCACGTTCCATGCTGGCATGCGCACGCACTCAAAGTCGTTCACAGACACAGCTAGACAGTGCGTGCGTGTGCGTGCTTGTTGCGCGTAAGGTGTTCACAGGCCGAGGCGCTACGTGCACAAGTAGGCAGGGGGGGGGAAAGGCACGTTTGCTTCCTTTTGAAGAGTTGTGTTTATTTTTATTAAAGATTATATTTTTATTAAATCGTGCACTGCGTAATCATTCGCGAAGCTTTCGCGAATGCCGCCGCACGTGGGGCAGCACACTTCCGGTGTGCTGCCATGAGTCCCGCCGGAACCCACGTGCCTATGCTGTATTAATATCTACGTTATCTATATTCTATATCCGCGACAACCCCTTTGTTGTCGCACGTGACTTGTGCCCGCGTAGTGGTACGCGCTACACCTCCCCCAAGTCACGTTGCTCCTTCCTTCCTTCCTTATTCCCTTAGACCTTCATCGCTTTCGGAACTTCACCAACCACCAGGTAATAGATTCCTCTCTAACCTTATCTCCTTTGTCGCTTACCCAGAACTCACCTTCGTCCTTAGGTTCGTGTCCATACCAGCCCTCTGCATCAAGGTCCCCCAGGACCTTATACCAGTGCTCAAAGGGTAAGTCGGGAACAGCTAGGTAGAGTAGCTGATATTTTCCGTCCTTTATTTTCATAGCTACCCTCTCCATATTTCGTAATCCAGGGTAGCCTAGATAGACAATCTTCATGCGCCAATCGTCGTTCACCCTGACCTTATTGTTTCCATATTCCACATCGAACTTAGGTCGGGGTCCTAAACAAGGCATGGCTCGCTCCCACACAGTAGGGTTTACTTTAACATCCTCTAGGAGCTTCTCACCGATATCATAATTCTTTAGGTGACTGATGTGGCGCAAGGTGACCCTGTTCCCATCATAGATGTAGTACTGCTTCCTCCCCTTCCTCTCGGTAACCTTTGCAACGCCACCCCAGAAGGGGTCTTGTTTATTTCTCGATCTCAGATTTACCTTGGCCCTAACATACTGTCCTTCCTTTAGAACTCGGCCATCGTACGGGACCTTCTCGTCTTCGCTCTCGGTATCGTCGTCGTTGTCGTCGCCTTCTTCCCTCTCCTTATCCTTGATACCTCCCCCAGACGTGAAGGTGTCGTTTACTAACCCTTGTATCTTGTCTGGTGTGGTGCTATTTATCCTGCTTAGGTTGGCCAAGGTGCGGTGGAGTCGCTCTACCTTGGAGTTGGACTGGGCATAGTATACAGGTGAGGCATCAATATTAGGGTGTGGTAGCTGTAGAAGAGAGGTCTCATTATCCACATGTAACTTCTTTGGTATCTTGTTTATGCTAACTTCATCAGGGATAGCCTGGAGCTCAGACTCCCAGGTACGGTAGCAGTTAGTAAGCCTCTGCTTATATAAGCCTTTGTTCTTCTTAGCAACGTTGACCTTGATAATCTTTTTAACCCAGCACTTTCCAGTGGCCACATCAACGAAGGTAAGGTAGTGATAGCCATCGTACTTATAAACATCAATTTGCACGATATCTAAGAAGTTCCTTGCTTTGATTTTCTTAGATGCACGGCTCTTGCTGGACTCCTTGGTGGCGACACCTGCCGCCTTCAAGCTGGAGCACCTGCAGCCACGCAGGTATGTCCTTATCTCTTTTAGCTTGTAGGGCCAGTAGTAATGGTAGAGTAGAGCAGTGATATGGTTTTCTCCTACGTGTGCAGGTCCATGGGCGGTAAAGAGAAGGGCTCCCCTGGTCCGCCGTGGCACGTAGGTACGCCTAACATTATTAGTGTATACATATATCCTATCACTAAGTACCTCATGCTTGTGTTTGTATTTATCCAGGTGTTCTTGAAGGTGCTGGAGCTCCTCTGGCTCAGGCAGGAAGTCGCCGTCCTCGAAGGTAATCGCGTTAACCATAGGGGTGACCTGGGTAGGGACTTTCTTTTCGAACAGCCTGCTGAAATAGTCAGCAAGCTGCTTGTCTCCTGGTGCGTAGACCACTGTCCTCTTGTCCCTAAACTCTTCCGTGTCCGCCCTCATAGCTGCATACTCATCGTTAGGCGCTTCGAGCTTGCGGTCGATGCCTAGGAGGGGCTTGTGGTCAGTCATTAAGGTGAAGCTGGGCACCGACAGCAGGTAGTGTCTTAGTTTCCTCTGCGCCTCAGTCATGGCTTTATACTCTCCTTTTGTAGGGCTGTACTTGGCCTCAGCTGCTGTGCAGGCCCTGCCCCACACCCGTATGATCTGCTGGTCTTGGGTAAGTACAGCAGCCATACCTAGCTTAGACCAGTCTGTCCATAGGGTAGCTGGTCTAGTAGTGTCTAGCTTAGCATTCAATAGGGTGTTGCTGCATAACTTTATTAGGTTATCGAAGTGGGCATCAAGGCCAGCCTTGGCCCACACCTTAGCGAAGCTGAGGCCTACAGAGTTCTCCTTCCGGTAAGCAGTAGTAAAAGCAGCTGCAGTCCTAGCGTAGGTAGGGGAGAACCTACGTAGTATCCAAGCTGCAGTCTGCAAGAATGCTTTAACTCCTTTGCATTCTTAGGTTTAGGGGCTTGCTGTAGTGCTGCTACTTTCTCGGGGTTTGGGGTGATGCGGCCTTGCTCCAGGTAATATCCACACCACTTGATTCTTGTAGCTAGGAATGTACACTTCTGCAGTCTAATAGTAAAACCGAAGTGTGCAAACCTAATAAATATATTTTCCAGGAGGAAGATCTGAGCGACGACTGTGTTGGTACATATTATGTCATCATCCACATACACAAACACAAACACCCACAACACAGACGCCATCCCATCATGTGTGTATGCCCTGTAGTTCTGACTACTGAACGCATCCCCTGATATGCTTAGGCCGTAAGGGAATACGACGAAGTGCCACTTCCTGTGCCTGCTGGAGAACGCGGTAATGGGGCGGGAGGTTTTGTGGATGGGTGTCTGCATGTATGATTCATTTTTATCTAGGGAAGAGTAGTATTTGTATCCTATGACGTGTTCAATAACGTCATCTATCCTTGGTGTAGGTGTCTGGATCCTCTTTATTACTCGGTTGTGGCGGATGAAGTTGTGCGCCAGGCGGAAGAAAGGGTAAGTAGGTTTCTTAGCTAGCACATGTCTCACGTTCCATGGTGAGTTGCTTGGCTCTATCTTCCCTTCCTTTGCCCATTCATTGATCTGCCACTCTATCTTTTCCCAGTCCGCTTCCGGTCGCCTATGTTTTGGGTCATTGATGATGCACTCTTCGTATCCCTTCTTTAGCTCGATCTTTACTGGGGTAAGCTTGCTGGAGGGCTTCGTCGTCGGCTTGGTGATGTCAGAGTACTTCTCGTTTAATATTTTATTAATGTACTTTTTGCCTTTGTCGATATCCCAATCATCAGCTGGGGGGGTCTTGTCCAGTAGCTCCGTTATCTGTCGGATGGTCTTGCCGGGGTTCTTCTTCCGTAGCTCGGTAGGTGTAGGTAGCTTGTTGTCCGCTAGGTCCATAAACTCTAACGCATTAACGCTTGACTCAGAGGTCCACTCGTCAAGCCGTATCATGTTCTGGCTGATGGTCCTGCCTGACTTCTTTGGCAACTTAGCAAAGTATATCTTGTGATTGTAGAATGATATGATCCCCCCTAATTTTTCTAGGGCATCCTGTCCGAGGAGTAGTTCCATGGATAAAGTCATGGCTACTCGGGTCTTGATTTGGGTCTCCGCGTCGCTGCCAGGTATCTGTAGCTTTAGCATTAGCTCACCGACGGTCTTCATGGAAGAGCTTCCGTCTGCTTGAGCATATTTACGTTCTTTCTTAGTCACTTGATCCAATAGTCCTAACCTTCTTACTGTGCTTAGGCTTATGAAGGACTTCGGCATGCTGCCACTATCCCAAAGGGCAGGTAGTTTCTTGTAGTCTCCGTAGCTGTCTTTAACTTTAACCTTGGTCATAGCAACTTTGATAGTCCTGTTAGCGTCTTCGTCATTAATGTTGCATACTCCTAAGTTCTTTATGTCGTCTAGGGTCATGGGCTTGTCTTGGTCCTGCGTTGCTGGTACTGCTGTCTTCGTCGGCGCCTGCTTAAGGTGATCTAATATTCCGTTTATCTGCTGCTGTATAGCATTGATACTGTTCTGCTTTTTGTTCTTATATTTATTGTTCTTCCCGTTGTTGCTGCCTTGCCATTTGCTGTTGTTATATCCTTGTCCTCTGCCTTTCTTTCTCTTTAACTTCTCGTAGTGTTCGTTGAGCTGCCTGATCGTCATCCTGGGTCGTCCTTCTTTCCTGTCTCTGCAGTCTTTAGCGGTGTGTTTCCCTTTACGTGAGCAGTATCCGCAACGTGGTAAAGTCGCAGAGTATACTCCTAGCGTTCTTCCACCACCTCCTTGCCTCACCTCTTTTCCCGTTGTATTTCGTTATCATAACCGGTGCTGTTTTAACAGACATGAACTGGGTGTTCCGCTGTACCGGCTGCTGCTGCTTGACGGTGCTCTGGGTCGTCCCCCGCGAGGCGCCCAGACCCCCGTCGTTCCTAAACAAAGCTGCCCACTCTGGAGGTAAGTCTGCTTCGTAATCCATGATGTCCTGCATGATAGCTGCCCAAACATCATGTGTCTGATACTTGTATTCTATCGATACTTTCAGTTTGGCGTAGTTGCTCGCCCTGGGTCGCAAGGCTCGTAATGCCATTACGACCTTCTTGCTTTCGGCGGCCACGTCCTCGTCGTCCGCCTCGTAGAAGTTCTCCAGTGCCTCTGCTGCTGCATCTGCTTTCTTAATCCCGGGTGCTGGTCCCGGCGGTGCCTGTGGAGGTGTTCCTCCTCCTTCCTTAGCGTCCGTATCGCCCTTCCTTTCCTGTTTCTGCTCGTGCCCTTGCACGGCCTGCGAGCCAAAGTCCTGCTGTTCTTCTAGCTGCTGTGACATTGTTAGTCAAATCGTTTCCCGTGTGTGGAAGCCAAAGGTTGTTGCGCGTAAGGTGTTCACAGGCCGAGGCGCTACGTGCACAAGTAGGCAGGGGGGGGGAAAGGCACGTTTGCTTCCTTTTGAAGAGTTGTGTTTATTTTTATTAAAGATTATATTTTTATTAAATCGTGCACTGCGTAATCATTCGCGAAGCTTTCGCGAATGCCGCCGCACGTGGGGCAGCACACTTCCGGTGTGCTGCCATGAGTCCCGCCGGAACCCACGTGCCTATGCTGTATTAATATCTACGTTATCTATATTCTATATCCGCGACAACCCCTTTGTTGTCGCACGTGACTTGTGCCCGCGTAGTGGTACGCGCTACATGCTGGCATCGCATGCTGGTGTGGTGGTGGGTTCAGCTAGCTGGTTGCAGGTGTGGACAATGCAGGCAGCGGAGGGACAAGCTCACCAAGCAAGCCCACGTGATGCATCGTGTGATCAAAGCTGTGCAAGCATGCCAGCATGCTGGCATGCTGTGTCACGTGCAACACTGAGATTGCTAGCTAGCTAGATTGGTGCACACTCTGATCGAGGCATGCATGCAGCGTGCTGGCACGTGGTGAGTGAGCGCACACACTCTCAGGTTCTTGCACGCAGCGCACGCGGCACCTGTGTTGATGGCATCGTGCTGCCTGACAACCTAGCAACGGACGCAGCAATGTGATGCAACACGTTGCTTGTCCATCATCCTGCTTTGCTGGTTTTGTGGCGCACAACGCAATCGATGTGTCGAATCCCAACAACAAGCAAAATCCACACCAATTGCACACAGCACCACCTTGCGCGCGTGCACGGTCGTGGCACATAGCAGCGCACTCAACCTGACACATGCACACAGCTCGGTCAAACCTGTAAGCCAGTGTGAACTTTGTGTTTGAGCAAGCGAGAGCTTTTGAAAGCGATTTGAAGCTTCAGCGCGCAGCAGTGAGAAAGCAAGGTGTGTTCGCACGCAGCTGGGAATTTTCGTGTGCACGCAGTTGGCGTGTGCGCACACGCTTGCGTGTTCAAAACACTGCTTGCTGCAGCGCTGCACATTGCTTGCAATTCTTGCCAAAGTTCTCACGTTGTCGCAAAAACAGCGGTTTGGCCTTCGAAAATGACACGTTGTTGCAGATGGTTGTTTCTCGGTCAAAAATTGCATTTTGACGCTCGGCCAAACTGCAGATGTGTTAATAAGTGATCACATTCATCAATTAGTAACGCTGCGCGCACGCGCACAACTCGCCTTTTCTAGTTTTGCGCTGCAGACAAGTGTCACCGGGTTTGACCGAGTTGTGCATTCTCACATGGGGGCTCAAACTGTTGTCACTTTTTCCACCACGGAGACATGAGGAAGATGGATGTTCGAAGTAGACATGGGAGTGTGATAAAAGATGAAGCATTTTGTCTACCCTCATCTGCTAGACAATGACCGCACGTTTAGGTTTTCAACATGACACGATGCACATAGTGTGCACGACAGTGGCATGCATGGCACGTACATTGCTTTGCTGTAAAAAATATTCAGCCTTCTTACTGTTTCGTCCAGTTAGATCATAGTCGCTTTTCCCCAAACCCGTATACACCATGAAGATTACCTGTGTGCAGCGTTTGCTGATTCTCCATTTGGTGTTGATGATGAAGAATCTAAAATTTCGAATATCAAAACTTGGCCTCTCCTCCACACACAAGTACTACAGACCTTATGGCAAATATCCCCCATCATTTCGAGAAATGATCAATAATGTGGTGATGCTGCCATTTGACTTTGCATCTCCTCCCTAGCCCTGAGTTTCATACGATATTTGTTCGCATTTGCTTTGGACAAAGGTCTGTGTTTAGATTCCCACCATGCTGTCTATTCACTATTACCCTGCCATAAGACTCAGCATATGTCTTGGTATTGTGTCAAATTAAGTTATTGCTTGTTGGTAGAACGTAATGAACAACGTGTGTGATATTTGGAACACTATTCTTTGACCCCTCCTCTTCATCGTGTGTAGGGTAACTAAATAACCCAACCTGACCTACCATTGAAGAATGCGTACTGCCCTTGTGTCTTTCTTTCTCAGAGCCATCTCGATGGCAGCTCCAATTCCGACCTGCTCTGCATTGTATGGAAGCGGGCCTGAGTTTGTTGCAAAGACAGGGGGGGGAGATGAAGAGTATGCCGGAGGTTGCGCTTGAGGAGTGCTTTCGAAGTTCGGAGGTGAAGAACGAAGCTGTGCGGAGGCAGCACTGCTACTTGGCATTCCTGCACCAGTTTTGGCTCTGAAAGAAAATACGAATGATGATGATGACTCACACAACGAACAGCTCCAGGCACTGAGAACCAAATAATAAATTGTTACACCACCTCTCAAGTAATCTAACAGCCCTAACATCCCGTTTTCTGTTTGCAAGCTCAAGCGCTGCTTCGATGCCGATTTGTTCTGCTCTATATGGCAGTCCCGACGATGAAGATATGCCGCTTGAGTGGATGTTGATATCACCTTTCGTTGAGCACAGTAGTATTTTAATCATTATTTGCATACCATGGCTGTTCAGGCAATCAACTATACCTTGAGATTGTGCTGGCGGAGAATAGGCAGTAGCTGGTGCCTGCTGTTGAACCGGCATTTGTGCAGGTGCTTGTGGTGCCATTGATTGCGGTGCAGAGTAAGAATGCATCTTCGCGCCTTGACCCACTGATGTCCCAACCCGCCCAAGAATAATAAATAACCCACCCACAAGGTAAGAAGGAAAGACAAAAATAAATGTCACGAGCAGACGAGAGAAATACAACGTGGAAAGAATGTATCACTTGGGGTTCCACGGTAAGGTGGCTTCACTGGGGCTGCAAGAACAGCGCTTCGACTTGAAATATTGACGAAGAGTATCGTTGAGGCAACAAAAGCCATCATGCCAACTGCAAGGCGGAATGAATACGACATTTTCACCTGGATATGTCCCATTACAATAATAATATTTCATTATACTTTGAAGATGATGTAAGAGAATGCATATATGATGTTTTGGGATAAAAATATATTCACACACACACACACACACACACACACATGCACGCACGCACAAACACAAACACACACAAACATGTAAATAGTTATGCATTTTATACACATTTATACAGAAATCTGATCGTTTTTTTTAATTTTCAGGAAGGGGGAGGTGTACACGAGGCGGCGAACCGAAGAAGGAAAAGAAGTACTATGAGAAGTGGTATGGGGGCAGAGATGAAAGCGCCTTTTCGCTCTATGCTTCTTAAATCTGCGACAACATATTATGTAAGACGCACTTTTAGAATGCCAATCATGCTCTATAGCTTGTAGTAGTTGACATTTGGTGAGAGTTAAGATTGACTAAAGATACCGTTTTACTAAAAAAATTTACTATTTATTCAGTCGCTTTCTTCAGAACTTATATAATTTGAGATATTTTAAAAATTATAACTTTTCCGCACAATTTCACGATCGAGACATTTTATTTCCTCAGACGAAGAGCACACTACGCGGTATATTTTGCATCGAGTGTTGATTAGTTTCGAACGACGAGATGATGATGATGTCGCAGATGGAAAATAGGTCTAATTTATTTCCTTTAACAGCAGTAGCTTTCCTTCATCTCATACTACTTCTCCCCCACTCCTCCTCTCTTTCTCTCGGCAGGAACGCAACGGAGGTAAGACTAACATAAGATACTAGACCTAAGGCGAAGGATACTCATACTATCATCCGTATCTGTTACAATGAAGATTGTAATAGCACAGAAGCAGCAAGTATATCATTTCATACAGCAATAAAGCGAAGCGTAAGAATTTACGGTCGTGCTTTGTTTGTTAGTTGGCAGAGGTGCACGGGACGCTTATAGTATCTTTCAGAGACCACCCGCGATGCTTAACTCTATATTCTGGTTTTTCTTGAGCGTTTCGTACACTATCCATGGACGGGTGGTAAAAACATTGCCTTATTCTACTTCTTCATCATCTAAGCTGCTCGGTAATAATTACAATATTGAGCGACGAACTACTCACATTCTAACCTCTATATAAGGACTATTGTATACAAACTGTACAAAATCTAACCTCTGTAAGAAGGATTATTATGTAACGAACTACCCACAGTCGCAGCGAATTGATATCTGAAACAAGGCTTCGTTGTACACGTTATTCGGTTATCATAAATACTGAACAAATGATCTTCAATCTTGTAAATCATTATCAGGGAAATATTCCTCAATATCACCACTATACCGCTATAGCAACCGACCAACGCGACGATCAATCTTTCTCAACTTGAACGGTATTTGATAATATGCTAATAAAAGGTTGTGGTGGAGACACAATAGTCTTAAAAACACAAAAATGAGAGGGATACTACGTTCACTTGATGTTTCATCCTCTTTGGTAAACTACATTCTCCACAATGAACCTAACAAAATTGGTTTTCTCGCCACTACTCTTATCATCCAGCAGATGAATACTCTGATCAAGATAAAATGAAGGCATCCGCAGTAGGCTTAGAACAGCTGCATCTTAGCCAGAGACGAAGAATACTAAGAGTCTCAGCTGGGTCATCCTCCTCATCCTCCACCTCCGCGTTTTTATCACCCAAGGCTGTGAGTAAAATAACAAGCCTACTCTAACACATCACCTATGGAGGGAGAAGAAGAAGCACTGACTCCCTTGATAAATAGACGACGATTCGTGCTGCTGTGGAAGAAGGCCTAAAACAATATGAAAAAGGTAGTAGTAGTAGTATTTCTTGTTATTGTTGTTATTGGTGTTGTAGAGATCACTGATGATGTCGTCATTGTAACAGTAGAATCAGCATTATTAACAGTATTAACCTATTCCTCACCAGGCGAGTACGTAGCTGCCCTTTCTATGTTTGAGGCTGCTTTATCACTACCTCCAAAGCAGGTGGTTATTGTGTTTTTAGTGTGCTACTACTACTACTACTACTACTACTACTACTAATACTACTAATACTACTACTAGTAGTAGTAATTGTAGTAGTGTGGTGGAGAGGGGAATGTATGAGTAACTTGTAAGAAAGAAGTATTATCCATTTGAAGCTGTGTGTGGAGAGACGGAGAGGGGAGGGTCTGTTGTTTTATAACAACTGTTGAATTATTTAGAATGAAAAGGCCGAAAAACAAGCTGCATACTACGATATGGCCTGCTGGTATGTTGTTGTTGTTGTTGCTGTTGTAATATGGAGCCATGGAAGAATGGTCAACGATAATGACTTATCATCACAGAAATAAGAAGAAGATACACAAAAACTTCGTATTATGCAAACATGGGCACATCATCCTCTACCCTATAATAATACTGACATCACAATATGTATGCTGAGGCTGCTGATGCTGCTTCTTTCCTAATACTGATGCCCCCTCCTCCTCCTCCTCCTCCTCCTCCTCCTCCTCCTCTTCCTCAACCTGCTGACCCAAAGCTACGCAAAGTTGAAGAGGGCTGATGAAGGACTAAATGCACTAAGACAGGTGCTATTTGTGTTGATCAATCCTCCTGTCTAACCCACCCCCCTTCCTAATGACCATAATACCCTAATAATACTCTTTAACCATGATGATGATGATTATGATGATGATGATGATGATGATGCGAGAGGTAACCAGCATTGAAAGAAGAGGCTACATGAGCTGCTGTTACTGCTGCATTTGCTAGAATAATCGTACATTGTATGTAGTACTTAATTGCTTATCTAGTTCTTTGTGTGGGTAGGCCGTGGAGATGGGATACGATGAAGCTAAGCAAGTACTACGATCATGATTATGAGGATTGTGATGAGTAGAAGAAGAAGAAGAAGAAGAAGAAGAAGAAGAAGAAGGAGAAGAAGAAGAAAAAGAGGACAAATGATGTTATGTTATGCACAATGAGAGGAGAATTCACAACATACGACAATAAGTGATGCTATGTTTTCTTCCTTATATATGTCACTAATTTACTGCTCTATACTAATTGTTACAATACTTATTTTTGCGTGCTATATAGATTCTAAAAGATGCTGACTTGGCGCCTCTACGTACGTATTTGTAATAGTAGTAGTTGTATTAGTTATTATATCGTAGCAGCAGCAGCAGCAGTAGTAGTAGTAGTAGTAGTAGTAGTAATAGTAGTAGTAATAGTAGTAGTTACATAACAGTAGTAGTGAAGATAGTTATGGATAAATGGCTATTAGTAGATTATCATTGGTACTGTAAAGATACTATCATCCAGTGCTGCTTTGTGCTGCTGATGTTGATGCTGATGGGGAAGCTTAAACTGCAACGAATAATGCAGATTCTTTAATGCTGATGACAATTGATGTATGTAATAATGAATTAATATGACAATGATGATGATGATGATGTCCCCCCCCCCCCCTCTTCTCTCTCTCTCTCTCTCTCTCTCTCTCTCTCTCTCCCCTCCCCATTTTAACAAATAGGTAAGGCAGAGGGGTTTCAAGAGCTTATCGCTTCAATAAGTGGTTTGTTGTTAGAAGAACATCTAAGATATACGACTACTACTAGTAGTAGTGTACAAATAGTAGTAGTAGTAGTAGTGTACAAATAGTAGTAGTAGTACGGATTCGTAATTAATCAAACAGTAGACACAGTCAACACCAGAGATATATCGTATACGACTATGATCATTGATCATATCCTGTTTATGTATCATAAAGTGATGGTGATGATGATGGTGATGGTGATGATGATTAATGATGCTGATATGATCAACGATGATGATGATGGTGGTGATGATGATGATGACAGTCTCTACCATACCAATTAAAATAAAAGGAGGGACCGACGTTTCATCTTCAACTACCTCTCTGGAACTAGAAGCAGAAGTATGTACTAGAGTAAAGAAGGACGAAGAAAGGAAATGAAATGAAAGGGAGACCAAAAAATAACTCACAAGAAGAGATAACTACCCCTAAATGTTCATTACACGCAGCATTTGGATGTTTTTATTGTTGCATCATACGTATATTTGTCCTCCTCCTCCCCCCCCCTCCATATTCCCGTTTGTTTCTAGGAGTAGGAAAATAGCATATAGCAGTAGTAGTAGTAGTAGTAGTAGTAGTATTAGTAGTAGTAGGAGGGAGGAGGGAGGAAGATAGGAGGAGGAGAATTGAAAAGGAAACATAGTTGTAGTGCAGCTATAGGAGGAGGAGGAGGATCACTGAAAAGGAAACATAGTAGTTGTAGTAGTAGTAGTAGTAGACGTAGTAGTACAGTCATAGAGAAGGCATGATGATGATTAGAAGGAAGAAAGGACGATGGTGGTGATGGTGATGATGGTGATGATGGGAGAGAGAATTAACAACACCATCGCTACTGTTTTCTTCATATCTCTCTCCCTCTCTCCTACCTCACTTGGATAAATTTTGATTTCTTCTTTTGATTTTTGTTTTTATCATCAGGTGCGCAACCCATTCCGTCGATTTAGACAATTCATTTGGGGAGGTAGTAGTAGTACTAAGTTATTTAAGTAAGCATATTATTCTTTTTTATATAGCATAAAATATGGTCATGCATAGCATAAACGAAGGAGAATGATGGAATATAGAATACTACACTATTTACCGGATATAGTGGTAACATCAGAAGCAGAGATGTACCTATCTTCCTCTCCCCCCTCCCCTCCTTTTCTGAAAACTGCTTCGGAGATGGGAGGATGGAAGTATAGCAGTGGTCATAAAAAAGAAGGCTTATATGATCTATGCTGATGATGATGATGTCTAGGTGCTGGAGTCGCTTCCGGTCTTGGATCTTTAGTGTCAGCAACGCAGACTATAGGTAGGAATTGGGTCTTTAGTGTCTTGAGCAATACAAACTATAGAGAGGCAGATGCCACCACCAGTACCAGATTAGTATTCAACTCACTCTAGACTAGCCTTTTGGAGAACATACTGCTTGGTTTTGTTGATGAGTAGCTGTGATGATATATATCTTTCGAGATTGCGATGACACACACACACACACACACACACACACACACACAGACACACACACACACGTAGGCACACAGACACACACGCACAAATAATCTATAATATTTGTATAAATATATGAATGTTTGGTTGCATATGTGTTTTATTGTAAAAAAGGTGCATTAACTGGGAAGGAAACGATTCCTCTTGAGCAAGCGTCACAGGTACTACTCATTAAAAATGGCAACAGCAATTGGAGATCATATACGACAACGACAACGACAACGACAACGACAACGACAACAACAACGACAACAACAACGACAACAACAACGACAACAACAACGACAACGACAACAACAACGACAACGACAACGACAACGACAACGACGACAACGACTACGACGACAACTTAGCAACCGCAGACATGAGCAACAGCACGAATTGCACTGATATAAGAAGCTTCCCTATTATGTTCCAACGCTGGAAGATAAGGAGGAAAGGGGGAAAGAGGAAGAAGAAGAATGATCAAAAGAGAAGACAACTGCATATGACTATAAATGTTTTTTCCTACGACGATTGATGTTATTGATGTTATGGTATTCTTTCAGAACTTGGCCATTAACACTGGAATTGCGCTGGGAATGGTGTTTCTTTTAAAGCAAGAGCTCAAGGGGAATGATAAAGATAAAGAGTACGTGTGCGTCGTCGTCGTCGTGTGTTTTATGTGCTACCCCTTAGTGTGTGTGTGTGTGTGTGTGTGTGTGTGTGTGAGTGAATATACGTCGTTCATTGAGCAGCAGTAGCAGAAGCAGTAGGAGCTCCTCCCTGATTTGCTACATCTATCACTATCACTATTATTTAGTTTGAATCTTTAGATGAAAACACGAGTAGTAGTAGTAGTAGTAGTAGTAGCAGTGCAGTAGTAGCAGCAGTTAGTATAACGTCGCATGTAAGTAGGTAATGGAGGGATTATGAATGATTGATGTTCCTCTAATTTATTATCGAAACTTACTTACTTTTGGCTACGAACATTGCAGGCAAATATCAGAATTCAGAGATCTGCTTAAAAACGCAACTGAGAGGGTTAAGAAGGTAGTACCACCACCCACAATCAGTAGCAGCAGCAGCAGCAGCAATACCAGTTGATGTACTAACTAGGAAGTGAAAGTACATGATCGATGTGTGTACTGATCCAACGACAGCAAGAACGTTGATGAGTATGCGAATCAGTGCATGATGAATCATGATAATGATGATGATGATAATGATGATGATTATGAAAAAGAGAACATGCTCTCACATGCTGCTATTTTATCGCTGTGTGTTCTTATCTGCCTCTTCTCTTCTCTTATAATCTTCCTCCTTCTGTTTCAGATGTCAAATATGAAAGTTAGCATAAAATCAAAGGCATCATCAACGTGCGTGCTACTACTACTGCTGCTGCTGCTGCTACAGCTACTATTAGTATAGCTCCTCACTACTGACTATACTGTGCACCTTCAACATTGACAACACTTCTGTAAACACGTTTTCAAACAGTAGTAGTAGTAGTAGTAGTAGTAGTGGTAGTAGTACATGATGTTGTGGTTGTTGTTGTTGTTCTCAAACCTTTTCACCAGAAATAGTAGAAGTTGTCGGTTGGGCACATTTTGTCTTTGTGTAAACAGTCTTTCCTGTTCATAAGTTGTTTGTTGGATCACCAATCGTTAATTATCCATGATATGGCATTGATTGGAACACTTATATATGAATAATAACATCGTGGCTTTCTTCTCTCTCAATCTCTCTCTCTCTCTCTCTCTCTCTCTCTCTCTCTCTTTCCAAGGGGGAACAATGCAAGGGGGTTTACAGACAGTGATGTTGGTTTGGATACACGCACAACGACTCTCAAAGACTTCAGAGCTGGTAGATGATGATGATGATGAAGAAGAAGAAGAAGGAGAGGATGATGATGACAATCTTGTAAGCTTTGTCCTTTTACTTTGAATGGTGAGAACGATGCTACTCCTCCTCCTCTCCTTGTACGTGGCCTCTTCTTAATAGTGAAAATGATATTTTCCCTCCTCTTCTTCTTCTTCCTCTCATATACCTGTACGTACGTATGTAGGTGATGCGAGTTCTGGTTCTCGACGTGTTGTTATCTTGGCTGGAAATGCCAAATTTATTGTTGATAGTCTCAGGTACTATAGTTGTAGTAATAGGAATGTTGTTTATTATCTCAAAGTACATGCTCAATCAATACTTAAAGATGATGATGCTGCAGCAAGAAACAGTGTGCCTGACGACTTAGCAGCAGCCAGTAGCAGCGAATTGAATGATGATCCATTTTAGCATGTGTGATGATGATTGATGATGATGATGATGATGATGATATGACACACCATTGTGGTATCCTCAACAACCCATCATCATCATCATCTTTAGGAATGCAAAAAAGGCAGATGCAAAAGGGGTTTCAATAGGAGTCTCAAAGTTTAGCAAAGAGAGGGTTTCTATTGTTCCGGTAGTATTAGTAGTAGTATTAGTAGTAGTATTTGTTGTTGTTGTGGCGAGGGAAACTGGGAGAGATAGAGAGAAATAGAGACTATGAAGCAATGATGTTCTATGTTTGTGTGTGTGTGTTTGTGTGTGTGTGTGTTTATTTCTTTCTGATCGTTTTATCTTCCTCTTTTCCTTACTTCCACTTATTATTGTCAACTATATGATGATGATGATGATGATGATCGATGCATACTAGGTGGTTATGGCAGACCCCAACAGTAACGTCATTCAAATGCCAAAGATTGGGGGGAAAAATCAATTAGAGTAATAATTATTACTGTGATGCCATGGTGTTTGTTTCGATTGTATCACATCTCTAATTCCCTTACCTACCGCATATGATAAGTGCTGTGCTGTTTATGCCCTCGTCCTTTCACCATCAACTACTGTTTTTATATTAAGGATTATGATGATGATAATGATGATGATGATGATGATGATGATGATGGGAAGAGAATAATGATGATGGTTTATTGTGCTCATACGACAATAACATATTGTTTTTCTCCTTCTTCTTCTTCTTGTTCTTGTTCCAAATTCTCATCATCATCGACATCATCATCATCATCATCATTATCTTCTTGGTGTTATTATAACAACAAAACTCCAAGGTTTGTCGCTGTTCCTCAAGAAATGGAGCGATGGTACGTACTTACATACTTACACTGTTATTGTTATTGTTGTTCTTGTTGTTGCTTCTAATTATTTTACGAGCAAGCAACACGGCCATAACAAGCTTGCATTGAACATATTTCCATTCATTCGGTTGGTTATATGTGGTTGATGCTACATAGTGATACGATGTTGGTTCGTCACTGTTTCTTCTGCGAGTGTACACTATTAATACTACTACTATTACTACTACTACAACTTGATTTCTAGTGAATGATGATGCTGACTTGGTGATTTTGTGCTGCATGATGCTAAAAAACGATGGATGATAACGGCAACAACAACAACAACACACAGGCGCTCATTGATGGCCCAGGAGTTTAAATATGGCTTTGACCAGGGAAATAAGAATATCTTCAACGAAGGCATCGTTCTTGCTACTGATGAGCTAGGAAGAGTTGTGCAAAGAGGTTAGTTGATTAGCAACTTATTACGCAGTGACTATTGTTGACCTGATGCATAGAATAGTGATAGAATAGTGATGATGAACGACGATGAATGAAGACTGAGGTGACATTATATAATCAATAATATTATATATATATATATATATATATATATATATATTATATTAATATTAATATCGGGTTATTTGTGCTACTAGGTGTCGGTTTACCGACCATTGAGAGATGGGAAGAGGCGTTCGAAAAATGGTGGAAATGAAGCAACAACTATTATAAGATGGCAATGATACTGCAAGTGAAACGGCCTAAGAAGAACAAAAGCGGATATGTGGTGAGCATTATACGGTCACATTGTTTCAAGGCAGTGCGCTGCCGAATAACCTTTATCAACAAAAGACAAATAAATGCGATGCATATAGCTCATAGCATAGGAAAAAATAATCTACACAAATAAAAATATGACTTGAAGTATCACGATGCGCAATGACTGGTGCATATAGCATATCCCTATGCAATTGCGCCCTGGCGTACAGCGCTCGTGTACATTAGCATACATCCCGGCGCTAATTGTATTTCTTAGCTTCACTTGCCCTACTTGATTTTTCCATTTCACATTCTATGTCTAACTTTGATGATATGCACTACTGCGCACTAAAGAACACGAAGCTTTTGACTGGTCTACTGGTATGATATGCAACATACGCGCGCTTACTTGGACCGCACTACCGCAAGCTAGCTAGCATGTGACACCATCTTCCAGCTGTGCTAGGCTACATTCCTATGTTCATATCTACCAGACATGATCTGCTAGAGAATGCTTGCAGCGCGTGTCGCACATATTTGTGGCAACGTACAGGCAACACACGTCATCACTCGTTCTGCAAGCTGCTGTTCCTCATGTAATAAGTCGCGCAAAGACTTAGACGACGTACGCGTACGAATGGTCACAGCATATATGATATATATGTTATTACTGTGTCTATTATTATGACAAGATACGACGAGATTGCGATCGACATGCAATTAGTTACATCCACAGAATAGCTGTAGGTAGTACAAGCTAATAATGCTTCAACTAAAAGAATCTGAACACTGCGGCATGCAAACATCATTATTAACATCGGTCGGAATAAAATCTGCTGTCTAATACAGTTATACAGCCTTATGCCGCTAAGAAAGAAACTGCACATATAAATGCTGCTACTCTATGTGTGTAGCCTTTTTGCTGCAGCAGCAGTGAAAGCTAGAAAATCTTATATCCCAATATTGATCACAGAATGGTAGGTTAGAATGGGCTCTTCTCTCATAGGCTATATTTCAGTCAACATGAGGTTGGTAACATATTTTTTAACGCATTTTGCCACATCTCAAAATCTTCCTTAGACTCCGCCTTCAATGTGAATGACCTCTCAGAATGAACTATACGAAATCTGAAACAAGGTCAAATCACCATTAATAACGCAACCGCAGGTAGAAAAATACATCACGCATATCGTGAGATCATGCTTCATTCGCATTAGAGCGTGCTGCTTCTATGTTGTAGGTACACATGCTAAGGTTTGTAGAGTCTTGCTATCAATTTATATATTTACCCGTACTCTTCCCCAACGTTCTTTTCAAATGTATGCAATGCCAGCCTGATGATACTGAAGGAAAATCACCATCCCATGAGGTGGTAATAAGTCCAACCCCATCTATAATGCTGTCATGTTGACCCTAACAAGAACGCACATCTGCATGCAGCATTTGTTGAAGATCCACTCGTAATAGAAGCCCGTTATGAAGGTAAGCTATGTTGCATTACCTACCACATACTTACTTACTTACTTACTTACTTACCCCTTTATCTTGTTCATCGGTGAAGACTTCAAGGCAAAATATCGAAGTTGTCCGTTAATTAAGCGGAAATAACGACGCTTGTACGCCTTGTTTATCAACCTAAAGCATCATCATCACGCATCATCATATACTATGTGTGTTACTACTACCACTGTTGTCATCATTAATTATGCTTCTGTATGCCGAGAACCTTCCTTCTTATTTTGATGATTGTGTATATTTATATATAATGATATATATATATATATATATATATATATATATATGATATTTATATAATTTTGATGATTGTGTAACAAACCCTCTTTTAAGCAAATATCCTTCGACTTTCACTCCTTAAGATATATATTCACATAAGATATATATATATATATATATATATATATATATACATATTTATATATGTGTGTGTGTGTGTGTTTGTGTGTTTGTGTGGGTGTGTGTGCCCCTGTTACTCTCTTGGTTTTTCCTCTTCCTCTTCTTCTTCTTCTTCTTCTTCTTCTTCTTCTTCTTCTTCTTTTAAACTATCTACGAATTAAGAGATAACCTCCTTCATCTGCCCCCCCGCCTTCTCTGTCCTCTTTCTCAATCATTTTCCTAGGAGGTAGTAGTGCGCACAGGAATAATGTACTTAATTGTACGCTCCTTGACCACATGACAAGGCAGCAAGGTATTAACATATGTGCAACCGACAACACTCAACTACAACTAGTAGTGATGACTTCTGTATTCTCAGGGGCCTACACTGAAATGACTTTACAGCAGTGTATGCTAATACTACATACTAACGAAGTGGAACTACTTGCTATCGATGTTCTAATAGATACAGAGTAATAGTAAAAAGTATAGTTGGTTCCTAACTTCAATAATAAGTCTTTTTGCATCATTTTCCCCATGCTACTGGTAAATCACGAAAACAATGGTTATATAGTCTCTAGGTACACTATCAAATCCATCATAGTACTTACTTCTCAATCCTGATCTCGTCCAAGTCTTTTGCCGACTGAATTGAGTTATTTATCATACAAAAAGTGATCTACACAAGCAAACGCTCGTAGCTGTGATTATGAATGAAACAATGATCGAGAGAGGGACTAAACATAAGCAAACATAAGCATACACGAAAACGACATCAGCAATTATTATCATCAATATTTTACACAGACGCAGAAGAGCCACATTATGTAGCTAAACAGACAACTAATTTAGGTAATAATCTTAATACTTGTAGTATCATCATCATCGTCGTTCATGAACATAACATCCAAACAAGAGGAGTAAATGAGAGAGAGGAAGAATAGTAAAGAAATTGAGAGAGAGGGAGAGGGAGAGGGAGAGAGGGAAAGAGGGAGAGAGAGAGAGAGAGAGAGAGAGAGAGAGAGAAGGGTAAGATGGAAGAGATCTCAACGCTCGAAACACGTACTATAACCAGGTGTTATCGTTTAATTGTTACGATATAATACACCCCTTTCCTCACCACTATTAACTGATTTACTGTAAAGCAGTGATTATACTTCTACTACCTCTGTTTCATGAAGATTGAACTTGAGGAAGGTTCCTGGTCCTTATCAACAAATATGGGGAGGAGGAGGAAGGAGGAAGAGCAGGTAGAAAGAACACACCAGCATCATCATCATCAACATCATCATCGTCGTCGTTATCATGATAGCTCAGCAGAGGATGATCAGGGAAATGATACAACACACTTTGGCAGCACTCAACCGGTATTCAGTTGTGTCTTCATCAATCATGCTCATGTATGAGGTCGTTCCCTCCCTCCTCGCTGCGTGGCTTTTACTTTTAAAGTAGTAGCACTGATTGGTTGAAAACAGGTACAACTTACTACCTGTTCCGGGGGGGGGGGTAATAGACACCAGATCTTCTTCGTCACCAACTCTGTGATATATATATATATATATATATATATATATATAGTGCAATAATTGTAGGGAAAGTATTGTTGGGTGGTGACAATGACGACGACGATGATAGAGGTAGTAGATGAGAGCGTATGAATGTCATTGTTAACATGCTTCCATAGTCAGCAGCAGCATCGTGTTGTGCTTTAACGTAGTGTGTGTTCGTAAGTTTATTTGACAATGATCGAAGCAAGTCACCTCACTAAGAAGCTCATTCCTGGTTTGATGCTCAACGGCACTTGTACTACACACTGAATAATGGACAAAACTACGACTGAGGTTGTGATTCAGCAGCTGATCATGTAAAAGACAATTACGACTGAGGTTGTGATTCAGCAGCTGATGATGTAAAAGACAACAATGTAGGCTACTACAAAACGTGCAAAACCATATTGAAATGAATATACTCGAATAGATAAACATTTGTAGGTAAAAATTTTGTCCAATGGATTGCCCCATTTCTCTCCCTTATTCTTGTTGGTACGTTACAAATATTTGAATAGGTATTTGAATCAGTTAAGAGGAATTAGAAACCAAAGAGTACTATGGCGTTATCATCAAGTTCTCCGATCACATAAGATGCGTATCGACTCTGAATTAGTAATCCATCAGTGAGAGCAGCATATATGTTTCTATCTTTCAATGCTATTGTTTTGCCTTCTGGCGTGTGTTGAGAATGGACAAGATAAGAAGCAATACAAATACAGATACCTACATGTGCGAGCGATATCTAACATGTGTATTATTATCAATAGTCAGCTCTATTGTTACTGCTCCATTCACATCGTGGGCAGTAGCACAAATCGTAATAATTACTTTCACAGTAACTTCAGCCTTTCGAGATCTTAAATCAGCCTGATGATCACGGCAGTTGGCTATCAGGCGACATCAGAGTAGCAACTACTACTGCTACTACAATGTTCCCAAGCTTCCTCCCAACCACCAATTGAAGCATTTTCTCGGTAGGATTAATCAAAATAACCTGCTTCATCAGTTCAGCTGTTTTCTCAGCTCTCATTTTATCGATTTCTTGTTGGGTGAGACCCCGTTTTCGTTCGGCTGCCATTGTTCCCACCTCCACCAGCAAGTACTGCTACTACTGCTACTACATTTTAAGACAACACAGGAGGAGTACAACCCATACCAAACTGATAAGATTGCTGGGAGAAATTGTCAATTCTAATCGGAATACATACATGGAGCCCTGAGCGTTTGTTCTGTTTGTTCTGTTTGAAGATGGGGGCGAGGAGTATTTGTTCTTCGGATAATAGATGATCAACAATTCTTCATTCTGGAGATAGATTTCTTGGCAACGTTCCCTACCCAATAATCATGAACGACATCAATATACATGCCAAAAAGTAGCAAAATCACATGTAATCATAATCTACGACAACGTGCCTGTAACACCAAAAATGAAACTGAAGTCCGGTTCTGAGTTCCCGTGCTTGAATATCTGACTAACAAAAGATGTAGCAGAAACACTTACAACAGCTGAAATTGTTAAAACACAGATCCATTACGGGAAGCCCGTTCCAAATAATTTCTCGACTTCATTTTTACCAAAATCACCACACAATGATGCGAACATCCTCGATTTAATTTTTCGGCTGTGGAATCCGAAGTTTGAAAACCGAATTCAAATTGATGAGAATAATTGGTGGGTTAGGTCACATCCTACCTTCCTACAACGGAACATTCACCGTGGTCTGCTACTACTATCATTTCGACCCAATCTTGAGGCCGTTCAACCTAGACTGTTGAGTCCCAAAAAAACTTATAATAGGAAAGAATATATGCGACAACTATCTAAGTACTCCAACCGTGTGTAGCCTATTATTATCTGGAGGACAGACAGCATCCTTTAATAAACCTACCGGGGACCACAACGAAACAGGGGGCGAGATTCACAAGCAATTGCTCGGGGCAAGGGTAGATCGAGATACACACTGGAATATAAATATCTAATACACACACACACACACACACACACACACGCACATATTACGCGTGTTTACGAGAGGGCAAGAGAATAGGTAAATACCGATCTACGAACGAATCATCCCGATCTTTTTTGATTGTGTGGTGTGACGATGATGGCCAGTTTTGCACGTACACGAAATGACAGTAAGTTTGAACTAGGTTGCTGCGATGGCATCGAGTGGCATGGGAAGAGTTATGAGGCCAGTGTTGACATGCGTTGGTGTTCTAGCAGGTATTATTCGGCGATGATATCATCTTATGCATCTTAGAATGATATTTTTTCCAACATATTTGTCTTAATGCGTATATTTTTTATGAACAATACTTGTAGTGTTGATGTCCTTTTATTTTCTTATTACATACTGAACATCAAACCTGAAAATAAACAAATAAATAAACACATCAACATATTAGAGTCTCGGACAACACGGGAAGGATTGGAACAGACTTCGCTTCACCTGGTTGTTGCATCATATTTATTCGACATTCAGCATTCTGATCATTGCTCTATCTCCATCTATCGGATACAACATACACACACACACACACACACACACACACACATTCTACTTAACGTTTCTTGTACAAATTATCGTTTGAAAACATTGTATACGAAAAAGGCTGGGGACTATTTCTGCCTGTCTAATGTCCTCGACTATCTTGAGGCAGAGGGCCTTCTACTTTTGAACGAAGGGGTGAATAAATGTCTCTTTCCTATGCTTCGATGATAGTCTTCTTTCTTGTTCATGCGTTTCCCTATGAAGCACTCTCGTTGACAACCTATTAAATGAGCTGATAATATGTGCAGGAGAGAAGACAGCAATGCGCCTCTCGTCAGATTCTCACATCGCCTCTAGGGTCATCATTTCTTAAAATGATTCTAAGCTCATGAAGCAACTCTTATGATCATTGTATTTGTTGTTATACTACTGTTAAAAGGTTCTCATCATTTTCAGGCATACTTTCCACCCCACAGGTGTTGCTGCTTTACATCAGCAGCATTGCTATTGGATAGTATATCATCGACAGATGATTGATTCTATCTAATCTTTAATTTGCTTTGGTTTGTGTTCTTTCTATTCAATTGTCTGCATCGTTCCAATAACAACAACACTCAGGATCCACAGATCTTCCTTGAGTATCTAGTTGATGCTGTACACGGTGCTGCTGCTTCTCTTCAATCTTCCTCACACTCATTAACAAACCTATCACCTCCTTCTCCAAATGATCTTCGCATATTGGGAGACAACGGTGCCTTCATCATGCTTTATAATACATCTACGAGCAAGCTTCATCCTGAGAGAGTCAAGGAGCACTCTTCCCTTGCTCAGCACCATAGGTAGTAGTAGTAGAAGTAGTAGTAGTAGTAGTAGTAGTTGTTGTTGTTGTTGTAATTGACGCACGTTTTTGAGCCCACACACAAACACACAGCCTGCAATATGTATATACATATATATATATATATATATATATATATATATATATCTTAACCATCCATTACATCAAATCATGCAGCAGTAGCAATGGTGATCTCGATATTGCGACATTATCGTTCCAACACGGCAATGGCAAATCACGCACCGAGGAGGGAAAGATGATGATCAATGGGGGCGCTCCTGCCGTTAGGTATGGTCGGAGGATATGCACACATACACACACACACACACACACACACATTGTTGCCAATAATAAAAGGAACAATGATAATTCATTCACCATTTTGCATCTCTCCAGGATCATGTTATCACGAAACAAGAAAGGGGATGAGGAGGAGGACATTAAGGGCTCTCCTTTCTCCTCTCGAAAGCTTCTTCCTCCTCTTCCTGATATCGTTCAAGGACCAAGAATAGTCAAAGTAGTAGTATCACGCTTAACATCTATCTCTTAGAAATAATATGTTTAAGAGTTATTGCTGCTTTAAGACGAACTTACTCACATTCCTTTTGTTCTCCCCACCACCATCTATAGATACGTGTGTGGGGCAAGAAGAGGCCCTTAAAGAAGGACAAAAAGGGCAAAAATAAAGATGGTGGCAAAAGGAAAGAGGAAAAGGAGGAGGGGAACAAGAACAAGAATAAGAAGAAGAAGAAGATGGAGACTGGCAAAGCACTACCTCACTATTACCAGATTGCTGTTGTCAAGTTCTACTTTGATGATGGAACATCGAAAGTGATGAAATTCGTATTTGTTGTGAAGTGTCTGATGATATATCCGATGATATTGATTGATGGAATGATTGAAATGATAGCCACCAAATCTGCTTGCTACCAGCGGCTTTATTTGCACGAAAGGCACATATATCAGCTTGTAGCCTCTGAGCACGGCTTTGTACTGCAATTTGCTCATTTATCGAAGATATCCGTCTTTTTCGTTATTATCTGATCTGATTCACCGTTTCCCTTCCTTCTCATTCTTTATAAGGAGTATGATTTCATAGCGAATACTGCTACAAGATCAACAACGGAAGGATACGATCGATATGTATGTCTGCTGCTGGCCTTTTCTACGAACAAGCACATATATACCCGCCTTCTTTACAAACATACGCACACACACACACACACACACACACACACACTCACAGCGCCCCCGCATTTTTGTAGATATCAAATCCACCAAAATGGTAACGTATATTACATTTGACCGAGGTGTTGTTTTATCATCTGATGGATTTGTTGACAACATATGCAACAACAGCAACAATATAAACAACAACAACAATAAAGACAATAACACAGATATCAGAGGACCTGGTAGAGGCCACGAGGATGAAGGAAGAGGCAACAAACACCCTTAAGCGCGACATAGAAAAGGCTGTATCGAACGGGAGAACCTACCACTCCTTCCTCACCGGTCAGTGATCTACCTCTTCCTTCTACTGATCTTAACATCGCATCATGACTACGGTTTGTCTTGTTGTATGGGGTGGTAATGTCATCATCATAATATCAGCAACGATGAGAGCTGTTTCCACCATTGCTGTTTTTTCCACACGCACCCGAAAACCATGCCCATTTAATATATAATAATGATAACAATAATAATAATAATAATACTAATAATAATAATAATAATAATAGTGATTATAGTAATGATACGTGTGAAAGCCGATGAATATTGCTGATTAAGTGTCACTTTTGATCGCAGAATTTAGCAGAAATGACGTAAGACCCCCGCCATCATCATCATCATCATCATCATCATCAATAGCTAAGTCCGGGGGGGATAAGACAAGTGCAGCAGCAATATACTTTGGGCCCAGGTTGAATAAGCTATACAGCAATATAGCAATCAAATGGACCGAAGCAAACGGTAATACTCTACTAATACCGCCACCACCACCACTACTACTACTACTACTACTTCTACTACTACAATCTCCTAAGGAGAGCAACAAGACTCAGTTTGTATCAGCAGCAGAGGAATAGATAGTCCTTTGCAAGTTGTGATGCATGCAGCAGTCTTTTAATGCTGATTGTATGTTACGGAAGAAGAAATCGATCAGTCATCATCATTCTAGCATCATCCTCCTCCTCCTCCTCCTCCTCCTCCTCCTCCTCTTCCTTGTTGTTTGTTGTTGTTATTTGATGTAACAAATGCTGCTGATTGTTACCTATCAGGTCGATATACACAGGAAGAGATGAAGTTACTCAAAGGAGGTTCATCTCTCACTCTCTCCTCTTCTTCATATTTGTTTTGTTGTGGTCTTTGGTGTCCATTGACGGGCCAGAATAGATTAATACATATTGTGTACAATGTTTCTCTCTCATCAGTGCTCTTTGAACCTACAATTAATGGCAAACGAAGAAAGTACAGTTTATCATATAGGAAGTAGATAGAGAACACCACGTCATGTATAGTAGTAATAGTAGTAGTCTTTGCAATATTATTAGTCGCCTCTATTCTATTAACAATATCCTCCGTGCCTATCACAATGAAGGCTTTCTACATTTCATATATATTTCATATATATATATATATATATATATATATATATATATATATATGTAATATCAATATATATGTATAGATTTATACACTCTGCTGCTATTCAGCATATACGTTAGTAACCGTATAGCCCAATATGATAATTCTCATGGTAAACACGCTTTACTTGCTTGCTAAGGCTATGATAACATGTTGGCTTCATTTCATCATTATGCATATACAATAACGAGTGCAGTAGTAACTCCAAATAACGTCAAATTCCCTCTTACTTCTTTGTTGTTCCATGCCGTTTACTACAGCGGACAGCAGGATTCATTTTCCTTTTTGGAGGGAGAGGAGATGATCTCGCTCAAAACCTTTGTTTGGAAGGTTTAATATATATAAATTGAAATTGGTGTATATTTTATATGTTGATGATGAAAAACAAATGTGCAGTGTACTACCATATTCCAAAACACACACACACACACACACACATAGACATAGTTTCCTTTACATCTGTAATATTCATTTTATATTTCATTAATATTCGCGAGTAGACAGTTGATAGAAATATAGTTTTTTTTTTTTACGTAAAACAAAGACAACGCCCTGTTTGCCGACCTGCTACTACCATTCCGCACAGCACTTATACTATTCCTCTCTTCAACACACTTTTGCTGTGTGTGTGTATGCTTCTTCAGGGAGCAGAAATTGGGTTGGAATTCACCACAAATCAAGGCCGCACTGTGTTTTTTGGTGTTCCCGGCCTTCTAAGATACCCAGCCTCTACTACCCGCACTACCACTACCACTACTACCAATGCTACAACTACTGCAAACTGCTGTTATCCGTGTGGCCTCCTTTCGCAGTCAGCACGGGCAAATGAAGTTATAATAGGAAGAGAATTTAAATGTAGTGATTCGAGTAGAATAGTCGGCATCAAGCTTGCAAAATCACCAACGAGGAACAAGGCGATATCATCTGCCTCTTCCTCTTCTTCGTCCTCAATGAGTGTCCCCCCCCATCTTGGTCGCATTTGTGGTATCTTGGATTCTGCTCAATGGGCAGAGGACGTGCATTGGGAAGAGGCTGTGGAGATGTCAGCAATGATGCGTATGTACGAGGAAGGTGGCATCCTATCTTGTAAATCAATATATATATATATATATATATATATATATATATATAATATATATAAATATTCTATTCAGATTATCAGTATAAATTACCTACCCTTACATGATTATAACGTATATATAAAAATATTGCATATTCCCCAACACCATGGGGCATTATCATCTTAGGATATCGTCTTACGAGTATAATTCCAAGCGACAACGAAGCTGCCTTACCCTCTACTTCCTCTACTTCTTCTTGCCCATCATCATCTGTTATGGAGACTGAATTGAAGAAAGAGGACAACCCTTGGTACTACTTCTATGTGATGATGATGATGATGATGATAATGACGATGATAAACACACGGAAGAGAACCAGGAGGGGACAACAACATACAAAATGACCATTCTGCAACATCTTCGAGTATTGAATGAGATATTTTTAAATGTTTTTTTGCAGCAAACTCAGAGAAAGATTGATCATGCGACGACGAAGGAACAAGAACGTAAATGCTACTCATACCACTTCTTCCGATGGTGAAGTTATTCATCCATCTGTGGTCCTGGTCCGTGTAAAGCGTGATAAAGTCGTGTTTGCGGGATATCGAACAAGTTTGAAGCCGGTAATGCAGTAGTAGTAACGAGGGGTTGGGTAAATGGATGATGATGATGATGATACTTCGTTCGCTGTATTTGTACCATAATCAAACAAGAGTCGGAGGGGTGAAGTCATCTCGAAATCAATGAAATCGATGACAGCTCATTTTTCGTCTTGTTGGGATTTATGATTAAGATTCTGTTACACAATGTCAACGATAGACAACTTGTGGCAAATACCTACCTCCAGGCGAGTCGCTTTTACTTGCCACTTCGCCGTTCTCTGTTGGAGAATGCTATGCGTTACACGATCATGTTTCTGGCATTTATTCCGCACTTTTCCATCTTGAAAACATTTTTAATCTTGTTTCTCCTACTCCTTCTCCTACTACTGCACTGGTAGATATGGCAAGCTCTGGTAGATTCGGATGGGAATCTTACTTCAACGACAACGTTTAGGTGCGATAAAAACCTGAAACGTGATTATATCAAGTCAGACAATAAAACTGAAAAATGAGGATTTATTGGCAATACTTGCAATACAAGAATACCAGCCCAACACAGCAGCAATCATCACACTTGCCTATTATATTTTTTTCCAATTCGTGCCACGTTCCTTTATGATGGTGTTGTTTCTACGAAGATAACTATAGACTTCCAGCTTTCCAACATCGAATTAGTATTAGGCAACGCAGTGATTGTTTCCTTGCCCACCATCCAACACCCCTTCACCCCATCTTAGGTTCCCCCCTCCTACCGTCGGAGTTGAATCAGGAATCCTCTCGCAACACCCCATATTCACTAGTGAGGTGTCACTAGGAGAAGTGAAAAAAGTCTCTCCTTCTCCCTCCTCCTCCTCCCCCTCCTCCTCCTCCTTCCTTCGTCGCTACAATCACCTCAAATGCCTTTCAGCTATAACGTTTGGAGGGTACAAAATCGGTGCAGCTTCCCCCGTTAAAGCGACCGGGGACATTCCCCTTGGAGAGGGCTCGTTATTAATACTCCATAGACCTGCTGCTGCTGCTGCTGCGGAAGAACTTCTTAGCAGAGCAGCATCAGTGCCTATGTTAGCAATGGGGGTTGCACCCAAAATGCTCCCATCTTTTAAAGAGGAAGAGAAACATGAAGAGAAGCATTTTGGTGAATATTGGGAATGGCCTGCATTCTGGGAAGATTTGGATGGGGGTATTGTCAGTGTAACAGCCTCTCTCATGGGTGGGAGAGGGCGTTTTGCAGCAATCAAGATTGTCTTAGTAGGATCTTCTGACTTCAGACTCGCTCTCAACGATGCAATTTCAAATCGATTCAGGGTATTATTATCCTAGTGAATTTAGTACTAGTAACCAGGCAGCACTAGATTCGTTGGCCTTTTTCAGCATACTGCCACTGCATACTGCACCATGCGCGAGAAAAAGACCTTCAATTCTGCTTTGTATATCTCGTGTTTGCGTAAGAATGGAACAAAAACGTCCTACTAATATCCCTTCTGTCATAAGACAGAAAGACGTATGTAACGTTTGCGTGTGTCATTTGTGTGTGTGTGTGTGTGTGTGTGTGTGTGTGTGTGGTTGTGTTGCCATGCCATATCGCAAAGCTTCGGAGAGTGTCAAATGGCGCAGGATTAGTTCGTGGAGATTGCGACTTCAAAGATGCATCATTCGCTGATGCTAAGACAGACAGAGGCATTGGATCTAAGACTTTGTTTTTGCGACGTAAAGTATTTATCCATGATGCTAAAGTCACGGTATGATGATATGTCACCATCAATAGAGACATCTCCTTCTCCGCTTGTCAATTCGAGATTTTTTCTTTAAATTTAAATGAAGATTTTGTTGAATTATTGCGTGCACAAATTTTGATGGTTGTTGCTTAGTAACAAGATTGTTGTGCATCATTACTGATTTAATCCGTTGGTTTCATTAGCGCATCAGTGATTCATCTGTTATGTCATATATTTTTCGGATCTTAAATGTTCCACGCTATTATTTCTCTATACATCCATTTAACGATTGGTTGATTCGTTTCTTCCATTCTCTTTGTGCTGGGTATATAAATAGGTCTTCGGTGTCGGAATAGAGATACTGCAAGAAGCTGCTAAAATCGGTGAAACCATGAACACACGCACCACACACACACAAGTATAAAAAATACAGCATAGAGATAGCTTGCTTATCGTATTCTATCAATAAATTTCACATTATCCGCAGTTTGTGTCGAATCAACGTTCATTTATTTTTAATCAAAGCTCCTTAAACGTTTCTTAGACTTCGAGAAATGCGCGGCGTTTGGCCGTTGCGACACGGAGCTGGCATCATACTCACTAATAATTGCTAAGAGACCTGATAAAATAACTCTAAAGCCCCGCAGTTTCAGAAAACAGCCCATAGAAGCTGAGGCAGAAGAGGATGAAGCGAAAAAGAAAGAAGAGGTGGAAAAGAATAATCAAATCGTGGAAAATGAGGAGGATGAAGAAGATGACGAGTCAGAGGAAGAAGCAGAAGAGAAGAATGGCGGTGCCGCTAATAATCAGCACAAAACATTAAAAAAAATCGCAGTATTGTCCTAATCGTGAATATATGCGCTGGTTTCATCTTTCCATTTGCAGCCTTTCCGGAAACACACACACTCACACACACAAACACAAACACACACACACACATAGCCATGTTACCATGTGAAGCATGTCTATGTATTCTTTTCTCAACTACACGCAATTCATTAAGGAGCAGCACTTGATAATTGGAAAACACATAAAGAAAATCGTTTATTCCAATACAAAAACAGATGAGGCGACTAATACAATCGATCGAATCCCTCGAAGCGAATTTAGCGTAACTCACAAATCGTTGCGAGGTGTAAAGGCAGTAAAAGAGCAAATGGACAAAGAAGAGGAGATGAGGCTGAAGCACATCGATGCCATTGCTGATGAAGAGGATGAAGTATTCGACGTTTGCAGGGGATTTCCATTTCGTTGCGTTGATGATCCAAAGGTATATCGAGGACGAGGAACAGAATATTACCACCAACCACACATATCGATTTTAAGCGTTAATCCAAAGACATGAATCGGAGGGTTGCAAGCTATGCAAACAGATGTTTAGTCTAATGACCCTCGAGTCATTTCATTAGTGTAGATTATAATCTGCAATTCTGTCTTTCCACTCAAACCTAGCACTTGGTACGATGGTTATAATAAACACAACATAATGTGCATCATTCGTATTTTTTTGAACAGGGAAGTGACACATCATGGTTGCAGTGGGTAGTAGGCTCCAAGATGAATAAGGAGGAGGATAACAAAGATCACGATCAATCCAACACAAATAGCAGCAACCCCTCCCACCTAAAATCTAGTTGGTGGAAGATGCAAGATCAACAAGGGGAGAGCGATTCGATTGAATATTATAGGTAGTTGTCTTTTCGTGTGTGTGTGTGTGTGTGTGTGTGTGTGTGTATAACCTGTTTCTGCTTCCTAGCAAACTGCTGATGATCTTTGCCTGGCCAACTTCATCTTGAGCTATATTACATATATCAATTATTCATTCGTTCATGTTGTCCATTACAAATCCTCATCCGAAAAAAGATCTGTGGCTGGAGAAGCTGAAATCTGGGAGGCTCGTAGGCCGGTCACTCGCCGCGACAAAGAAAACGAATCACAAAGCAATGGAACGCGAGGAGGAGGCTACTACGCGCCCAACCCCTCCCGACTTGATGACATCATATCCATTCTGCATGATGATCTTGAGTCATCACTTGATGTTAGAGTCAGAAGTCTCCTTAAACGAGGTGGTGATAGCTTTGAAAGGAGGACACAGCGCCAATATGACCACCCTCATGATGAGGAAGACCGGTTCCAACAAAACCTACAAGAACCATCAAGAAAAGCAGATTCAAAGACTCTCACAGAGGACGCTAGTGGTGGAGGAGGAGGAAGTGATGAAGATGACGAAAAAGGATTGCCTGAGAAAAACATTCTGGAGGCGAATCAAAGCCCTGCTATACACGAAATCAGGTCGAATAGCTACTGCATTACTAAAGTAGTTGAGAAAAGAGAATTGTACGTGAAGAAAAAGTAACAGCATTTGATTAACACACACCGTTTGTGTATGCGATGCAGTGTATTGCGTGTAATATATATATATATATATATATATATATATATATATATATATATATATATATGTGTGTGTGTGTGTGTGTTCATATGATACACATGATAGTATTCTACCGTATTTTTCTATTAAAAGACACACACGTGCGCTTGGAAGATATACGTGTTTAATTCTAGTAGTGGTTACCTTACGAAACCGCTGTGACACTGATTTTTTTCATTAGGGACGATGACCACGACCAGTCGAAGTTGATTCTAAAAAGTAGTAATTAGCAGGAGTAAAATAGGGCTAAATTCCACATTCAAACAGGAAGCAGATTAGACACGACTCTTGCCAAAGTGTTTGGTGACGCATCAGTGCTGGTTAACTCACATATTGTTGAGCTACTTTATATGCGCGTTTTTGCGTTTGTGTGTGTTTGTGTGTGTGTGTGTGTGTGTGTGTTTGTGTTGTGTGGTTGCTTTGAAGGATTTATTCCCAATCTAGACGTGGAGAAGGAGGTGTTACAGAAGGAGATAATGAGAGAAAACAGCCACAAAATACTAACAAACCATTGAAAACACAAGTGCATATATATATATATATATATATATATATGGGTGATACAGAAATAGCTAAAGACTATCACAGCATAGCGTATATTTCTCTCTCTCTCTGTCTCTCTCTCTCTCTCTCTCTCTCTCTCTCTCTCTCTTTCTCTCTGCTCTCTCTCTCTCTCTCTCTCTCTCTCTCTCTCTCGTGCGTGTGTGTTTCTCTCAGTCTAATACATTTTGTTTCAGAAACGTATTAAAGGAAAGGAGATAAAACGGTAGTGAAACGACTTTCTCCTTGCTGATGTCGTAGATGAAGTCGTTCCGTCATCATCATCATCATCATCATCATCATCATCAACCATCATCCCTCCAAAACTGATAAAAATTGCTGCTTTGATAGGGATTATAGCATTGTGGATTATGTTACGACTATCAACGCAATGGTTACATTTTGCTCTTTCGCGTGCGTATTAGCGCACCTTTCTACACCGATCATTGCAAATACAGGACCTACCCTGCCTCATTTCAAAAACTGTCAATTGTAAACTCTTATTTTTGGGACAATGGAACATACAACACACTTGTAAAAATTCTAATTATATCGGAGAACCCAATTAAAAGAGCTGCTTTTTGCTAAATGACATGCGTAGTCCGACCACGAAGCGTACAGATTTGCTCACATCGCAAGGTAGCATTTTTTTCCGGAATACATCAACGAAATGTAACGTATGATGGAGACAAAATCATGCCCGGTACATAATCATCTATCTTGAATTGTTTTTGAACAACTGTTTTTGAGAATTTCTCTTAAGCTCTCTCGAAAAAAAAATCAATCGCCTTTGCTGTTATGTTGTATTGTAGCTTATTTAAAGACCTTGAAAAAAAAGGATGGAGGTAAGATCAGTTGTTACCAAACCTGCGCGTATTCCGAATTTTGCCATCTAATGCCCAGTGTGACTCTATGCATGAATCCGATACTTGCAAACATGCGTAATCGATGATGAAGTAGCAATGCTTTACCTCTACAATAAAGCATGCAAATAAAACATATGGATCAATGAAACTACTTTACTCTTTATCTGGTTGAGATGTGACTTCATTGCAACAGGGAAAAAGTTAAAAGCATCACAGGAAGCTCGGTGGGTCATCGTATGTGTGTGTGCGTGTGCGTGTGCGTGTGCGTGTGTGTGTGTGTGTGTGTGTGTGTGTGTGTGCTTTGGAATCGAAAGGAATAAGGAGAAGAAGAAGAGGAAGAAGAAGAAGAAAAACGGAGCAAAGAGAGGCAATAGAGATAGCGACATCGAGATTTATTTCTCATACAGTCTTCGGATATGACAACTTGATGATTTTCTCATGATTATCATATCTTACAGGCTGTGTCGGAGATGATAAAGAAGCACATCGTTCCAGACGCATACGAGGTAAGTAGCTACTTTGTGAATGGTAAGGTACTCCTTCTTGATGCTACCACTGCTATATTTGCAAGTGAGGGGATTAGGATGCAATGTACTATGCCTTTCCTTTTCTTTTCTGATTGTTTCCCCACAACACCAACTTATATGGTACGTTCGGCTGCTAAAGGGCGAGATTATCGGAGAGCATATGCGGCAGGTCTTTAAAGCAGCATTGATAACCACGCGCAGTGTTGTTTCATGGTTTTCTTAGCTATAGAAGAGTCAATGCTCCTTCGTTCATAACGAAGGGGCTCGAAAAAGGCTTATGCCCGCATAATATTGAATAGTGTGTGTGTGTGTGTGTGTGTGTATGGGTGTCATATACTGCCACGTTCCAAGCATCGATCTAGCTCTATATGTTCCATTCTTGATAGGCCGGGTTCCTTGTACACGAGTCGGACTTCCCTTCAGCTAAGAAGCGACCAAAGACGTTCGTGGTAAAGACGAAAGACCCGTAGCACATCGTCTATATATGCGTGTTTGCTCTTGTGAATTTGCTCAATCTTACCTGATGCATTCTCCTCTTTGCACGTACATCTCTAATACAATCACACGTATATATCAGAATTCCAGAGGGCAACACTACATTATCCTAAGAACATCGCCACTCAACCTGAGGTAGCAGCAGCCACCACATGCGCAGAGATAAACCTCATTGAAACAATGTTCCTATTTTTTTAAAACAAGCAAAGAAAAATTTCTCTCAGATTGCGCATGCCTGGCGCGAGTAGGAAGTACATTTGTTATCTTTCCGGTTTCTCCCTTAATTTTCTTATCTATCAACACGCATAATACCTTTCCATGAGGAAAATTGATAGGCCGAGGACGTTTTACACTAGTGTTCTTGAAAGTTGTATTTTATTCTCACGTTCTACTTCTGCATGAAAATCACCAAACAAACACTATTTAGAGGAAAGAGGGAGCAGCCAGTGCATCGGCGAGGAATAGCCCGCGGAGGCAATGGCAGCATGAATAAAAGCAGCACAACAACGACTAAGTCGTAACCAAATCCTCCCTGTCATTCTTGAAAATGAAAAAGAGCATGCGACCGTAACAACAACAAAAACAACAACAAAAACAAAAGCTATCTATGTTGTTAGTTGCCAAAGGATGAACTGTGTCCTTTTGGGTAGAATCGTTGAAGGTGGTGATTCTTCTCGTCATCTAGGACGCTTTCTTTTTCTACTTCTAACCTCAGGAAAGCGTTGAATAAGATCCAAACTAACGAGGCGCTGCGTCACCTTGCGAAGGGCGATAGAAACAGCGTGCAAAGAGCTCTGAATATGCTACAAAAGGTACCGTGCTTGGTCTTCTTCACGAGGGGAGAAAATTAGCCGCGTCGACTATCGAAACCCCACGTGGATTAACTCGAAATCAGATACATTTTTACTTTTTCACTGTGCAATACTAAAGATTGCAGCTCTTTCCGGATAATTGAATCCTCCTAACCCATTTCATCATTCGATAGGCCATCAGCACCAGGTATTCTCGCGAGGAACATTTATATCTTCCCGCATTGGTCTGGCTTGCGAATCGGTAAGACTGGAATGTAGCTTCTGTTGTGGCATAATATGTGCAAGAAGCTAGTATTGTGTGCTTCTTTGTTTTCATGCGTTGAACAAGGATCCCGTTGGTCTTTCCGTTGTTTGAAAATTCATGATTAGAGACGCTTGAATCTATAAGTAATAGTGCTGATGGGTGATAAATTTGATGATGACAATGATGCTAAATTATGATGATTGACAGCATGTAGAAATTCGTGATTCCTACCAATATTATCACGTTCAATGAAAGAAAATTTGTTTATTTTCTCGCCATCTCAGGGAAAAAGATCAGTATAAGAAGTATTGCTGGTACTGCTAGACTAACCCCAATGTATCACAAGCCACCATCACATGTTTCCCCCCGTTTTTCTCGCAGGTATGAGCTTGCAGCCTCGTTTGGCAACGAAGAAGCGAAGATTCATATCCGGAACACCAAGAAAGATGAGGGCGCTATGCAAAGCGTATTGAAGGTGAATGCACACGACACGTGTCCATTTTCTTCTCTCGCATCCATCTCACTCGTACGCACGCTGTGTCACAGTAAAACTTGCAAAATTAGCCATTTTCACTCTTCATTTCATTTTGAGTGAGAGTCTTCTTAATGACTGTACCCGTTTTAATGTACGTCATCACTCTAAAATCAACGTGAAACAATGTTGGTAAACAATATTATGCACCAATACATATATATATATATATATATATATATATATATATGTGCATATGTTCGAAATATGCAGGCTCATGCGTGGTGTAAGGCCGCTATTAAAAGGTGAGAGGTGGTACAAAATATGAAGAGGATAGTTGCAGCATCGGCGTCATTGACACAGCTCAATTCACTCGCATTAGCATTGAGCTTTGAGCTTTCCCAAAAATCATTTTGATTTCCAAATAGAGAGTGAATATTGCTTTAAAAATAGAAAGGGGGGAGGAGGAGTGACACGATCTTTTCTAATGATATCAACGGCCAACGATGTACGATTAGGATGTTATTGAGGCTTAGAGAGGAGGGGCAGATATTTTCTTGGACGCCTAAAGCGGAGATCAATGGTGCGTACGTTCGATTTACCCGCTGCTGATACATGGGGGGGGGGGGGGGGGGGGGGGGGGGGAAAAAAAAACAAATATGGCAACCAACAGTTGAAAAGAAACATCTTCATCAATCACGAATCTCATATTAGATGACAAAGCTAATGTGATGGGGAAGGTTTGGCATGAGAGCATAAACCACTCTGTACTTGGAATCCGTTGTTTTCCTTTGTTGGGGCAGATATGCAACACTTGCTTTGTTACTGTTCTGTGATTCAGTTCTCATTTCTCTCTCTCTCTCTCTCTCTCTCTCTCTCTCCCTCCCTCCCTCCCCCCCTCTCTTTCTCGACTTTACGATGACGATATACTAGGATCAAAGGCGGACGTCACAGATGCTGGGTAGAGTCTTTACGCAGCTGCATAGCACACACACACGCTCACACATGCATACAACAATATATATATATATATATATATATATAACTTATAGTATACAGTATATACATATATGCATGCAGTCTCAATAGTACTTACATGTATACAATATATATTTATGAATGTGTGTGTGTGTGTGTGTGTGTGTGTGTGTATGCGTGCTTGCAGATACTGGCTCTCAGCGCTGCCCAAAGATCTTCAAAACTGCGCATATGCAATCACTCGGTCAACAGCGATTGAAGCATACTGAAGCAAGGAGGGGGGGAAGAAGAGAGAGTGAGAGAGAGAGAGAGTGAGAGAGGAGGGGGGGGGAGGGGAGGGAAGGGGAGAGAGAGAGAGGGAAATTGGAAAATATATCAAACATTTCTGGCCTTTAAAGATTAAAGAGTTTCAACTAATCTCTCAACCGATATTACTAAATATAAATACCTATTCTATACGCACTCCAACGATGTATCCAAGTGATATTGAGATATCAAATAACACTACCTTTGCTCTCCTTCCATGACAGAACAAATGCAAATAGATTGTCGCAACTGAGAACGAGTTTGGACGATTTCATCTCCCGATTTGACCTCAACAATACGGCCAGAATGGAAGCGCAGGTGCTGCTGCATATTTCATCGAATGAGTGAGAGGAATGGAAAATGCTGATTATCTATCTTTGATGGGGGTGGTTTCATCATCCTATTTTCCATCGATGACTATTTCTTTGATCATTATACACGGCTCTTTATCTCCAGATATCAAGCACGTTCTCCAAGTACAGCGAGTCGGAAGTCTCACGACTTGCGTTGGAGTTGAAGTATGTGATACTGGCGACTCAGCAGGTTGCTGCTTTCTGTTGTTCGTGCCATTAGTTTGTTGTAGGTTCTTCTTCGATCTCTAAGATGGCGTTGCTCATAATGCATGCAGCTTTTTTCTTGCGTCGTTATCCTTATGTACGCCGTGAATTAGCTTTGAACTTGGTTATTTACCGACTAAACACATCATCAAAATAGCCACACCTTAGAATCGCCCTGAAGTACTAGCGCACTTCTAGATTTTCAATGTACTCAACACCCCCGTTATTGGCATCTTTCAGTCAACAGAGTTGCGGTTCTTGAAGGAGCAGAAACAACGATTGAATTCTGCCAAAGCAGCTTTAAGATGACAAACGATGAGCTGATTTTCGGACTAAATGCGCTTGGTGCTCCGGTATTATGTCACATACGTGTACAATGTACGATCTTACGGCTCCGCCAGCTGGTTGAGCTGCGCTCATGCATGATGGTCAACCCCAGCGGCAGTCTCATCCAGCCTCATTCGAACAAATCAACTGTAAGATGAAGACTTCGTTTCATTGAATTGAATGCTCATAGACTCAATGTGTTGAGAAATCCTATAAGTACGTGCGCGCACGCTACATGTATGTGGACTTTGAGGATGTTGATATGGACAACAAGCTGCGTCGTATAAGTTCCGTTTGTTCTTTTTACGGCAATCATGAGGCCGCCTTCTAGTTTATAATGAAGGTTACAATTGTTTTGTGTAGTGACAAGACGGATGTAATTGATCAACTAAATTTGTTCAATGGTCATCCTTGTGTAGCTATGCAATGCAGCGGCTGCAACGCTAACGTTGAATCTTTTTGGTTTCCACTATGATCGATGTAGCAGTTGTGTGTTTCATGCAATCAAATGCATGTTGTTTCGGTCTGGAATGTCGTGCATTTCGCGCAGTAGTTCGTGGTTCCTTCTCATCACGTGTTAGTCGACTTCGTTTTATCACAGTGTCACAGTTATTTGTGTGTTGTGCGTCATTGCACAGCTAAACAGGCTTGCATAAATGAGGTGCATGAAGGTGTTTAATCACGCACAGATAGAGGCCGTCCTAGCGTGCGTTGCATGCACTCTGTCAAGCACTCGCTCGCAGCATGCAATGATCTGCAGATCTAGTGATGGGTGATTGATGATTCACATCCAGACATGCACGCTGTGTGCAACGCACGATGAACCTGCCGTGCCAGCAACAACTAGATCATGCACACGCAACAAAACAAATGACTAATGCAGCGCAAAATTGCAAGTGCACATTCACTAACTTTTTCTCATTGTTCGACGCGGGCGTTCATGCAATCGACGTTCACAGTCATTGCCGTGCACCGTGCGCATGCACGGCAATGAGACGTGCTTGTCGTCATGCATGCGATGCACACAGCTAGCTAGCAAGTAGACATCTGCTGTGGCTAGCGAGCTAGCGCAGGCTTCTGGAACAACAGTTTTGCAAACCTCAATTTACTGAACTAGCAAAGCCTTCTGACCTTGCTAGCTTGCGTGGTCGAAACATGTTCGTTGGCATGCTAGCTAGCATCTAGCTAGGCATGCATGTGAATACACTGCTAGACTGCTGTGCGTCCGGCGTTAGCTGTCTAGTTGTGCACTGTGACAGTCGCAATGAAGCTGAGGAATGCTAGAATGGCTCATTCTAGCACATTGCACATGCTTTGCAAGACAGCTACAGTCTGGCGGCTAGCTAGTAGTGGAACAATGATGGACATGCATGCATGCGCTGTGTCGATCTGACATGCTAGCATGTGGTCATTGCACTGCATGCTAGCATGTTGACTGTGCTATCATTGCTGGCAGTTGACTTCTAGCTCTTGCATGTCTAGATGTGCTGCCTCTAGCTAGCTAGCTAGTTAGTAGCTAGTGCATTGTGTCCTTTTAGCTAGCTAGCCTTGCTAGCTTAACCAGGCTAGCAAGGCGCAGCTAGTACGACGTAGATCGATGCTTCTATACATCTTTTAGCTACAAAATAATAGCATGCTAGCAGCTATTGTGTAAATGCATGATGCAATGTACGTCGCAGCTAGCTAGCTTACTCCTAGCGCCGTCAAAACAACACCTTATCGAACAGAACACTGCGCCATTGTTAGGGTTTGCGTTAGTTAGCGTCGCATCGTAGCTGATCGTATCAATGTGACAACAACCAGCATGTATATGAAGACATCACATATTCATGCGCGGCCAATTCCATCATTATACCAGCGGGCTACCTAGCTACTTAGCTTGCGTCATCAAGTAGTGTGACACTGCAAGAATCAAGAGTTTGTATTACAGTTCAAAATCAGTAGCAGGACCACTCGTTACTCCCCCCCGCCGCTATCTATTCTCTTAGATTATCGTTCCAACAAGCCAATCTAATTAGGCAACGTTTGCCCTGTTTTAGAACCACCATAATGATTGCCGTCGCCAAACCGCCACAAGGCTTTCTCATATAGCGTCATTGCCTTTTCTTGCAGAGGAGGACTTAGCTCCGTACTTTATGACGTAGATGATGACGGGTCAACAGACAGATGCGTAGATTTCTCCTCATCGACATCCATTTTCAGCTGCTGGTGCTGGTGAGTGGAAGATGCTTCTGGTACAGGATTCGAGCCATTTCCTCTCGCTGGGTTCGGTGGTACGACTCCAACAGCTCCGTTATTCATGGGGGGGGGGAGAGGCGGAGGTGGGACCACGGCTCCTGTTGACGTGGTAGCAGCTGCTGCTGCAGCCGCGGCCACGCCAGCGCTGGTGGAGGTGCTGGATTGTGCAGAGACAGCAGCAGCAGCAGCAGCAGCAGCCGCTGCTACATTCGCGGTGTCCATTATTCCGTCTGATAAAGAGTATATATTTATATTTATATACATTTATATGTATATATTACTCTGGAGTTGTACCATTGCTAGATTTTCATTTCGCAAGAGCAACTTGTTTTCAAAAGTAGTCATGATTCATTTCACTACTATTAAATTCCCTCCACCCCCCCCCCCCGGCTTCCCCCCAACCCCTTCGCGTCCTCACATAGCGTGTATTGCCATTCAGGGGTATATAGTAATAGCATTGAGTGGTTATCGAATAAGCTTTAATTGTGCTTTGCGAAGTACCTCTTGCGCTTGGTACCGTCCCTGTATCATTCGTAGCTGATGGTGGCATGAGGGGAGGGGGCGGTATCCGGGGAACCATGAGTGAATGATCCGCTGCAGCAGCCACAGAGACACCGGCCTTGAGCCTGAGCAAGTAGCCTGCAAGCTCCTTGTTCTCTCTGTGCTTCTCCTCGTACGTCTCGATGATGCGTGCGATGTGATTCTGAACGATCGTCACCACGTGCTGCCCCTCAGGCTCTACGAGTACACGCATATAATGGATAATGAGGATGATGACAATTTCCGTCAAGATAGGTGGCAACATCTAGGAGAAGGGGGGGGGTGGGGATATACTCCACAACCCGACGAGTAATGATTTGTCACTGCGTCTTGGATTGGTGGGTTTACCGCATCAAAGCAAACAAATAGCTTCCATTGTGGGGTGTTTGTTGGTTGATCGTGGATGGATGGATGCACACTCACACACACACACACACACACACACACACACACACGCATACACCTTGGTCAACAACTGCCAAGCCGTCGATCACTGCGAGAATGCTCTTCATTTCGGAGATTTTAAGGTCGAAGAAGCGCGTCGGATATCTGTCCTTGCCGTTAGCGTCCTTGAGAGGCCAACCCAGCAGCTTCATTTGGCCAGCTGTGTTCGTTGTATACAAGCACCATATTAGAATATGTGTTTGTGTGTGTGTGTGTGTGTGTGTCGTTTATGTATATTTAAGATTTACATGATGTATTCATTTAAGCACTATTTCTCTATAAATCTTGACATTATTACTCTGCAGTTTCTTCCATGATATCGTTGCACCCCCAAGGAGCGATTCGAGTTTAGGTCTAATAAGATCCGCGAGCTTCCTCTTACAAGTGCCCTTGCTTGCAGAACCCATCGATGATGCTCTACGATAATATTCAAATATTCATTTGCATTTCGTCTGTTGATGCTCCTCCTTCACCCCCCAGCTAGCCCCCCCCCCCCCCTCCCCCCCTTCCCCCTCCTCTTGATGCAAGGGTACGACCTTCCTCTATGCGAATCTTGCACCCTCATCGTGAGGCCTCCGAGGTCTTTCTCATCCCATAGTGCATACTGAAGTTGGAGGAGGTGCTGATCGAGGCTCTTCATCACATCACGATCAGCCCCGAGTTCTTCGGGGAAGTATTTGTACGTTTTCCCGGTCTTCTTGACTGCCATTGCCATCGTGACAGCAACGCCCATTCCGTAGAGCTTATCCACTCCCTTCATTATAATTCTGAGAAAAGTGAGCGAGAGAGAGAGAGAGAGAGAGAGAGAGAGAGAGAGAGCGCCCACGTTAGTAATCACCATCGTCACTAATCATCATCATCATCATCATCATCATCGCTTTTAGAGAACTAATGCAGATCTTCATCAGGAGAGACTGCAACAATGCTGAAAACGCGGTTATGAATCAAGTAATCTGGCTAGAAGGTACTACCCAGATTGCGTCTTCAACTCACTTACGTCAAACTTTTCCGAGCCGAAAACGCTGGATGGGATGCCCTGGCGTTGGACGCGAACTCGCTTATTCGACACTGGATGGTACTTTCGCTGTTGCTCTTCGGTGAGATTATTAAAGAGTTGCTGCAACTTTTGAGCGATGTTATCTTCCCTGTTTTAAAACGAAAAATGATGAGTCTGATGCAATGATCTGAGCCGATTAATGTTTCTTTTTACGTGTCTTCTTCGTCCGCCTCCTTTAGCAGGCGTATCGCTTCTGTCCTGTTCTTGAGGCTGAATGACCGGAAAGCTGCGGCAGGGTCATTTGTGATCTTCCTCTCGAAATCCTCAAACATTGTGCCTGGTAAGTGGCGTGAATCGTTGGAATGAAATCAACAGTATGTCACTGAAAGGAATTTTCCAATACCTTCACTAGTCGTTGTCGCTGCGCTTGCCCCCATCGGGGGTTTAGGAACAACGAGGGCGTTTGAAACCGGGGCACCGTTGCCGGCAGAGTTGGTCGCATTAGTTGGAAAGGGTCCTCCTTTAATAACGGCGCCAAAGCCCTCTAGACCTGGCCAATCAACTATGCGACTCATCTTCTCTTGGTCCGCGGGTGGGGGGCGTGAGTCTGACGTTGTGAGTATCGGGGGCTTGCCGCAACCCGGTCGTTTCCAGCTGCAAGTGACTGTTAGCTCTCGGGTTTAAATGAAGAGAGGAATGGGGAGAGGGGTCTCAAGGGTATCTCTCGTTTGTGCCTCCTTTGCAATAATCAGACACAACTTTGGGTAACATATTTTGTTTATATTAAACAACGTATTGTAATTTTATAAAGCGACATAATCAATTATACAATAATATGTATATTCGCCCTTCATTAAAATATATGGATCTCGTTCTTCGAAAACAATAAATGGTGATACCTTTCTTTGTGAGATTCTGAGGATGCACACTATTTTGGCTTTACTTATGGAACAAGGCGGTATTTAGAAGGCGTCAATATTACAATTATGATTTCAATCCAAAAGGTCTAAGAAACAATCTGTACCAGCTGTCATGTTCCCGATATTTATTTTTTCCACATAAATTAAAAAGACGTAAGTTTCCCCAGAAAAGGAAGCTGAACACATATTTCAACTGCTTTCAAGGTAGATCTAACTTGAAAATTTTCTTCGATAGCCGATAGACATAAGAACGACATAAAACATTGGTTTAAAATTGATGTCGCATTTCAATGTTAGCATGGGATCTATTGATTGCTTTTATTTTTCAGAAGAGTTAAGACTTAATATCGGTGATGCGGGTGATGGCTGCCCTGTGCTGGTAAGCAGATTGTACCCTACTATTTGCCGCGTTTGCATTCTTATCTAAATTCAATAGGACGGCGACTATTTCAGCACTAACGAGGGTGAATAAACCTTTGCGGAAGGGTGTGCTTAGGACACCGTCGTGCAGGGCCCTCCGCTGCTTTGGTATATTCATGTAGCAACAATTTGTGATCAAACCTTCGTTTATTCACCACTCGGATACTCTTTGAAAGCAAGTCGAAGCGGAGGAGGAGGAGGAGGAGCCAAGCGCAGGAGGGGAAGTAATGGGGTAAACATACGTACATATCATTTTAAAAAACGCCTCAATGTGTGGCTATTGACAGGGAAAGAGAGTAACACAGAAGTCTGCCCCCCCTCGAGGAGCAGACCCCAAAAATCGCAAGTATTTGGATCACTATTCTAGGCAAGCCAAGGTTCAATGAAATCGATTCAATTTTCCCGCAATATTATTTGGGAATATAGCTATATTATCCAGGTTTTGGGATGCTGCAGATGTACACGGATTTGCATGTATCTTAGGGTGAATGGCTTCTCATTTATTCACATTTTCACATATCCAGTCTGAAGGCTATCTCGCCCGCTCCGTGTATAAACTGCAAGAGATAGATGACAAATTCAACATCTTCTCCAGGGGGTGAGTTGTGTATTCGCGGAAGTATCAGTAGAACTAGGAAGTTAGGAGGAATAACAGTCGAATTTATCGATGAAAATATAACTATATACGTGCGCACAACCTATGATCACTTTTTCTAATTTGCAATGTTTCCTTTACAGTGCACGAGTCTTTGACATGGGCTGCTCTCCGGGGTAGATGATCTAATTTACACAACCAACCCCTTCTCCCGAACCAGCAACTTGTTCGCTTCAAACAACACAAAGGCGGGCAATATATTGCCGCTGCAGCCTATCAATTCCACGTGTTCGAATTACAGTCATCGTCACACGGAAAATCAAACAAAAAATAAATAAATAAAAAACATACTTAAAAAAAACTAATTATCATTGAAAGCCTAAATATCTCCCAAACTTTGTAGGAGTTGGACTCAATTGGCAGCTGAACGTGTAGGCTCAGAAGGTGCAATCTGTGAGCAAATGGAGAAGCAAGAAGAGAGCATCTTAGGACGTTAATAACTGAAGAACGATGATGTGAATATGCACGTGGGTTTTCTTAGTGCAGCATTATAACCCTTTACTGTTTCCTTGTCATCTCTCGCTTCTACTCATTCTCTCTGTGTCTCCCAATACGTGTGGCCGGCTGCTGCTGTAGACTGAAAGACCTTTTAGTGGATTGAAACTTACCATGATGGAATTGACAAAATATTTTCTGTGATACTGCTTATTCATTTTCCGACCCATGGTTTCGCGCAAAGGATTTGTAATGGGCATCGATTTGACGGAGTGCGGACCGAAGATACAGGCCATTCCTCATGTTCTTACAATGCAGGTATAGCGGGAAATGGTTTCTCTCCCCGCCCCCCCCTCTTTCTCTCTCTCTTTCTTCTTTTTTACAAACACACACACACACACACACACACACACACACTGAAAGGACACAAACGCACAACCGCTTTATCGTAATTGGAATATCACATATATATATATATATATATATATATATATAAATATATATTATATGCACAATACATATAATATATGGATACTGTGCAAGTATCTCTATAATTGTACCTCTAACTATGTCTTTGCTTATGCTTCTGTCTTCAAGGGCGATATTTACGACTTTGACCCGAATGAAAACGGCGTTGGAAAGGTAGAGGGGAAGAGAAGAAGGGATGGAAAGGCTCTGCGGAGACGAGGAAATCAAATATTAAAAAAAAGAATATACATACATATGTACATACGGAGAGAGAGAGAGAAACTCGCATACAAACATGCGTATACTCTCTCTCTCTCTCTCTCTCTCTGTTTCTCAATTTCTCTTTTTACCACACACACACTCACACACACACACACACACACAGAGAGAGAGAGAGAGAGAGAGAGAGAGAGAGAGAGACCCACAAATATTATGTGCATTATTTGTATATATTTGGGGTACATTATTATCTTACAAAAAATAAATACCATACATATATACAAACATATGATATCAACACATATATATATATATATATATATATATATATATATATAATATGAATATCTTAGAGCTTTGACGTGCTTATAAGCGATATGGCACCCAAAACGTCCGGCATAAAGGTAATACGGCAAGAGTATGCATTCTCTGTACTTAGAAGCATATCATTCTATAATTCGAACCATTTGAGTACCTTCTCCAGATGAATCAAACTACAAAATAAGACGAAGCTATGATCTCTCTCTTGCTTGCATACATGCTACTATCTCAGGGCCTTGATTCAGATCGATCTTGTGATCTATGCATGCGGGCATTAGACTTAGCGGAGGACTTGGTAGGTGCTGTAAAACGCGTGTATGGCTTGATTCTCAATCATGCGCCGAGTAGTCCACTCCAGTGGCTAGCCGTCAATAGAATTGGAATGTGTTTCTTCCTGCAGAGATTTGTATTTTATGGTTCGTAGTTTATCCTGGAAGCATTAGAACTACTTTTTCGATTTATCCCCTTCGCGTTTCATTATGTTGTCGTGATGAGGTATGCATGCAATGATAGATCAAGCCCAAGGGCTCTGTGCTACTAAAGATCTTTCAAGGAGGCTCGTTTGATGGGGTGCTGTCACGTTGTCGAGATAGATACCAGGTAGTTCGTTGCATAAAACCAAAAGGCACGCGGTCAGAAAGTGTGGAAACCTACATACTCGCAAGAAAGTTCAAGCCGCCAAAAGCTAATAGTGACACCAAGAAATCTTAATCGGCGTCTGCTTGAATGTTGGCACGTGACAAGCAAACAACGAAGTCTCGATGCTACATGCTTATGCTCTAATCTACATTTAAACATGATTGAACAAATGATATCAGTGTCGCATGATTCTAAAGTGTAAAAACTAATGATCCAGCTTAATCCTTTGAGGTCCGCCAAGCTAGCAAGGCACTGTAGGCTATATAGTGCATCATTCATTGCTTTGTATTTACATGTATGTGCTTCAACCACAACGAGTTGAAGCTGGTTAGAGCTATAGCGGCACGCCACTCATGTATCTTGATGAAATTATTACTGCAGCGACTAATGCTTTTGAATGCGCGCATCTCACGAATTTGATTTTCTCAATGTCTACTCTTGTTTCTCATCCCCCTTTAGTGAAGACTACTCATCACAATATCCACAGGTCCTCATCAATCTATAAAAAGACGACAGGTAGTAAGCTGTTTCATCCCGAGAAGTTGACTATTCAATATAGGTTAAGAAATAGCACGGGCTCTCAACCCAAACCCAACCCCTTTTTATTTATCCTGCTTCTCCCTCTCTCCTCTCTCCTGTTCCTCTTCCCCTTTCTTCTCATTTCCTACAGTTTCTAACAATCGCAAACGGACCACTCTCTTGTGATCCGAGCAGGCATGTCGGGTTTTGGAGACGTGAAGGACGAGAGCGTCTTGTCCTTCACGTTGCTACACCAGACACGGGCCGTGAAGCATCGCAGATCGCAGAAAACAACGGCCTTTCACCCGGTAGTATCGGGGGAAAATGTGTGTAAACCAACCGTTGTCGCAATGATAAGTTCCCAGTGAAGTCAACAATTTTACCAAAAATAAATCAGGAAAACACCTGGTAACTATTCGGCGACGACAGACTACGAAGCCAAGAGAAAACTCAATAGAGAAGTCGTAGAAGGGGTGCCTTTTTTACACAAGCTCTAACTGAAAAATACTTGTCGGAGCTTTAAAAATCGTCGTGGATTTGCGCTGGATTTTATCATTTTCGAGAATCCAGGCGATTTCTCCGTAGCGATAGCTAAACTCTCGTGGAAAACAAAGAGATTCGAAACGTTCGCTCGCCGGAACTGCCCGTCCCCCCTTTTCTCTCTACTGACGGAGGAGCACATAGAATGTATGGAAGCATTCACATCCCCTGCCGTACACGGCGATCGCGTGAGGGGGCAAGTTGGAACGGCATTGCTCTTGGTTTGACGGTGGGGGGACTCATTATTCTATTGATATCGTTTCGACTTAATGCTCCTCCCCGAGAGCTGCTTTCCAATGAGTCTGAGCCTCTTGGTTTCTCTTCTGTCGCAAACGTAACGGGCGATGAACTGGTACTCGCCAAGGAAAAAAAGGTTGTTGTTTTCTTCTGAGAAACAGCATAGCCGTATTGTTTCGAATTGGGGTGGTGCGTATACGTTCATATCTGTGCGTGCGTATCATCACGCTTATTATGTCCTTTTCTATTAAATACTACGAAACAGACGGCCCCGCCAACATGGCTACCCGTACACACTGGCCCTCCACCGGCAAACTTCTCTCCAGATTGCGCCACAGGGGGCAATGATTGCTGCCGTGCGTTCGCAAAACACGCACGCACACACACACGCACACACACACACATTCACACACGCTTACATTCATAGCTGTAACCTTAGAAGAAGTAGTTTAAATACGATAAAATCTGATGTAGGGTCTGAACCTATTGAACCTTCATTTTCCGATGCACTCACAAGATAATAAAGTACTCATATATATACAACAGGATGGCACTGGCCGGGGGATCCTATCGCTCGACAAAGTTGACCATCTTACAACACATCTTACAACATCATCATTCGGCAACGACGACACGGATGATATACGATTCATACATGCACGCACAACCATTCCCCAGTGTCTAAGTATTGAAGATACGATTGATCATTACCATATTTCGACCATTCGTCATGCTGCCTTTATGTGAAACTTATTCTCTGTTGATATTTGTGTTACTGAAGGTTCCTATCATGACCTTTCGTGTGCGCACATTGGACAAGCAGTCAATTGTAATCCCAAACGAACCACTAACATGATCATTTCATAATCCATACATACATAGCATATATATATATATATATATATATATATATATATTATTTATGTGTGTGTGTGTGTGTGTGTGTGTGTGTGTGTGAAACACAATCATCACATCTCTGCAACGTAGCGAATTAGCCATTATCATATGGAGAGAAAGCTGGATGCACCCCATTCCCCCCTCCCCCCCCCCCGCCCCCCCTCCTTTCCCGTGGTGATCATCGTATCATTGAACACTCAGCTCAAGGGAGTGGACGGGACTGCATCGCAGGGTTTGCCTGCAGATACTGCTGCGCGCCACCGGTACGTTCCGGAATTGCTTTATGTTCAGTGGCGGAGATGACTATAATGACGATTGGATTATAAATATCATATGTAATAAATGCCCATGTGACGATTCGCTTTATGGCGGTTACTGATTCAGGTTTCCTACCTCTGTGCAAACTGGAGAAGGTGGTTGGGCATTTCGTGTAGTTGTATACCGAACAACGATTCATTGCGTTGTCCAGGCGTGATGAGCAGTGGCGATTGCCACCTGCATCAACTCATCGTTGTTGAGAACTTCCTCCTCTGTCTCTCTCTCTCTCTCTCTCTCTCTCTCTCTCTCTCTCCCTCTCTGCCTCCCATTCACAAGCGTGTAGAGCAGAAATGCAATGGAGTGGCGTTCTTTGCGTGTGATGTTACCTGCTCTTACTATAGACGCCGACAGAAGGGGCCATTGACTTTGATAAATGATGATAAATGATGATGATGATGATGACGATACACGAAAGCGATGGTAAATGGGACAATGATGGTGATATGGATGTGTGTGATATATAAAGATCCTTGGACTTAACGCACGCTGCTGCAGTGTGTAATACCCTCTCCAATTCCCAAACATCTCATATCTACACTAAAGAGTTTGATCATAGCGTCCAGCGTCTCGAAAAAAGCACAAACTACTGCTCACACACATCAACACACAATACAGTATATTTATCACCAAATTCTCTTTCGGAACTGCAGCTCGAGCATCGATGTTGCTAATACCCTGCCCCGAACGTCGATTAGTGTAAATCCAGTGTGCGTTGTACAGCTAGCAAAGTGCGATTACCAGCCTGTTGTTGATTCGGTTAATAGCTGCAGTGGGTGAAGGAATATACGGCACAAAAAGATGCCCTGCGCCGCCACAAATGAAGAAAACAATGATATTTCTCATCTCAGGTAAAGACTGGCCAACGCACGCTCCCACCAAGGTAGGTGCGAAAGGGAAATGTTTTGTGTAGGATGGGGAAAGGAGGGGGGAGGGGGAGGGGGAGGGGGGGGAAGGGCAAAGATGCTCGTGTTACACAAATATAAGATATAACTCTACTTCGATTAATAATTGGACGCGGTTTGCGCTTTGTTATCTTTGCCTTCAGCACCCTACTCCTTCCCCCACAAAGCCACCGACGAAAGACCCAACGAGAGGTACGATCGTGGTAGTAGTAGCAGTTAAGCAGTAGTGGTAGTGACAGTAGCGGCGCACAGAGAGTTTCAATACCTCGTATCCTCACTGTACCAAACAGACAAATAGCCTTATTATCGTACGTCACTTGTCTTGATGCTTCTTGATATCATCCCCGCAGCACCGACGGAGAAGCCCACGAAGGCCCCGACAAAAGGTACTTATCATCATGCCTTCGGCACACGCGTAACCATATATACAAACGCACACACGCACACACACACACACACACACGCATATATGGCAATAAGAAATCCATGCACTAATCATTCTTCCACGCTACTACCGATAATCATCCATGCAGCCCCGACAGCGTTCCCCACGCCCATCCCAACCTCTCGTCCTACCAAGAGGCCTTCGTACAAGGGGGAGAAGTGCTACTTTGTAGCCAAAAAGGTCAGGCATAATCTGCTACGCACCAGCCGCGCAGTACATCACAACTCGATGTGGCCAAAAATACACAACGCCGCATATATCCATCGGAGAGAGAGAGAGAGAGAGAGAGAGAGATGCTACATTGAGTCGCTACACGCAGCTAACCCACCGCCCCCCTCTCCTTCACCCCCTCCCCGCTTTGACCCCATGGCTACAATCGCACAACTGTCCTCACACATGCCTTCTTCATCTTCCCATAAAAAATCATTTGTTATTTCTGCTCTATCTCCCCCCCCCCCTCCCCCCTCTCTCTTGGTCCTGCTCTCGGTTGATAGAGATGTCCATCGCAACAGCTTTTGCGAATAGCGCCAGGTATTCACTGCATGCATCGAAAGCCGTGAGGCTTTTCTTGGACCTATGCTTTTCCCTCTTGTTTATTCCTTCCCTTCCCCCCCCCCCCCCTCCTCCCACCTTTATCCGAAACCCTGATTTCTTCTTTCTTCTCTGTTTTTGCAGCTTTCTTTGTGGCTTCAGCAGCGGTACAAGAGTGCGTTGGTTGGGTGTGATAGGATGATTGTTTGCCGCACACAACTAGCACTACACACGCATAGAATTAGCATTCCTAGCATCCCAATGAACCTCTGGGGCTCTTTGAAGGGTGGAGGAAGGCAGCTCTCAGCCAAGCAATTTGAAGGACGAATTGCCGTTTTTAAAAACCGAATATTAACTTAGGTTGCTGGCATTCGCCTACCTTACATGGTTCTTCTTGCGCTTGCTGTGAGCTTGTTCGCAACGGGTACAATGATGACTAAGACTATATCTTTTAGTATATTAATGCAGTATGTATGCACATGTGTTTTTTTATTACACGTTAAAGCTGTGTGATATCATGATAGCCTTTCTCTCTATCTCTCCCTCTCTCTCTCTCTCTCTCTTTGTGAGTGAGTGTGTGTGTGTGTGTGCGTGTGGGTATGTATGTGTTATTTTCACAGTTTCTCTGCAAATAGCTTAATTTTTCATTTGCGAGAGGGGGGGGGTAGGGGTTGGGGGAGATGGGAAGATCTTTCTATTGTAGTTTATGTGGGATATAGATTACTAATAATACCGTCATGACGATGTTGCTGATTATGCTGTTTTCGTCGGCCTTTTGCAGCTGTTATCCACATCACGCGAAGAGAGGCTGGAGCGGGTGAGATAACCATATGATATGTGTATAAATATATATATATATATATATATATATAGTATATATTCAATATATAATGTACATTGTGATATGAAGAGTGTATAAATTCCCTACTCTACATTCATATAATCACTTATTTATGTACTTAACCGTTGTTTTGTCATTGCCAAAGGTATCTTCCCGGTGGGGGCAGCTCTTTTACAGTGAGTGATGGATATGTGCATATGAAGGACAAAAGGGGGGGGGGGGGGGGGGGGAACGGATATACAGAGAGGAAGGGAGACTCGTAGTAGTGTTGCAAATTAAATCTACATATGCAATGGCAAAGTGGTATTTTGGGAACATTATGAAGGCATGATGAGAACATTAAATCCTCACAATACATACATACACCATACACGCACACTCGCACAGGCAGGTTGGCAAACAAAACACTCGTCGTTACTGCGAGCGTATCGCTTCATCACGATGTCCATTTTAAACATGTTTGATTGTGCGTGTGCCGTTTGCGCCCTCAAAGGCACCAAGGGAACTGGTTGCGGATATGCTGTGTTTTGAGCTCTATCATCTCGGTGACTAGCGTGTTTGATATCTACTTTCATCGATGATTGATATATCGAGCGACTAAATAGCCTCGCTTGCACGCGAATGTAGAAACACCCTGTAAATCTGATAAAACGCACACACACAAAAGCACGTACACACACGCACACACATAATATCGATGCATCTATCGAAAGACGTGTGAAAAATACACGCACGCGCACCTGACCAAGGGTATACGCGAGTGGGTATATATATTGGAATGCCCTTCTCACATCAAACCCTTGCTGCATGGCTCAGCTGTTCTCCACCATCTGGCTTATCATGCTCCTGTGCGGGGCCATCGTTCCTGAGGCGAGAGGCGTGCTGGGAGGGGAGGTCTTGTAGATCATTGAGCATGCATCATACCACAGAGTAGATTGTGTTTTGATGCGACATTAAATGCAATTGTTGTATTATCAACTGTACATTCTGTTATCGTCACAAGGCAAAACGTTCATAGAGGAAATAGTAGTAGCAGTGGCAGTAGTGGTTGTAGTAGTAGTAGTAGTAGTAGTAGTAGGAGTAGTGATGGAAGTAGTAGGTGTTGTACCGACGTATTTTTAGTGCAATACTTTGTCAATGTGACTCCTCGTTGCAATTCTGATAATTCCCCCTCATCCTTGTGCAAAACGTGCTTGTTTTCAGATATACACTGTCATCACGCTCTTGCTGATCAGCCTGGTTTACTTCGACTAATGCATATATATATATATATATATATATATATATATATATATATATATATGTTAGTAATTCTTCATATCCCCCCCACCTCCCTCTTCACTTGGAGGGTTGGGTACTTAGACGGTATCCTCCTACCGTGACATCGTTTCTTTCCCCTCCATTTATGCATTTCCAATACCTCTCCTTCCCTCTCTCCCCCCCCACTCTCTCTCTCTCTCTCTCTCTCTCTCTCTCTCTTTCTGTGTGTGTGTGTGTGTATACGTGCGTGCTTCAGCTCTTCTCTGCAATCGTTTGGATGGCATATCCGTTTTGCATGAAAGCATCGAGGTAGGAGGAAGAGGAGGAGAAGAGTTTGTTCTTATGTAGCACAGATTATACCGTCTAGCTCCTTATAAAAAGCCCATACTACTACTTCTTCTTTTCTTTTAAATCATCCCTGCATTTCCCACAGTGCAGGTGGTAATGGGAACGGGCTGCTTTTGCTATTCGAATGCATGTGTATGATCTGTGTGGGCGCGCGCTGTACACTTGTTTATTTGATATGTGGGTTGTATTGCAATTGTGACGTGCAATTTATAGTCCCCATGACTTCCCTCATCATTGGTTTTCTGATGTTTAAAGCACTGGGTGGGAGCATCAGCTCGCCCCCCCCCCCCTCCCAATTGCGGCTACTGGTCTTGACTCTCAACCTCACAGTGAGACGACGCTCTTTGTTTTGGAATTCGATGCATGGATGGTGGTTTGATGCGGTGTAACTGCACACTGGAGAAAACTATAGCGACGAGATTGCCTTCTCTATGATGCCGATATCGATCTCTTCGCGACGACGATTTTGATGGAGACCTTTTCCTCTGTTTTACGATGGTTGTTCGATGCGTATTTGCTGCCAGTGCATCGTCTGCGTTGTTGTGGTGACATCTGACTGTTGTTGCTGCAGAGATCGAAGGCGTGCATGAATTCAATGCTGCAATGAAGGTACACGGATAACCACGATGACGACGATAAGCAGCGATAGCGAGACTTTCCGATGGCGAGAATGAGAGAATCTGAATGAATGTAGAAAATATGTCGTTTGTTTTGTTTTTCCTTTCTCTCTCTCTCTCTCTCTCTCTCTCTCTCTCTCTCTCTCTATGTGTGCTTGTGTGCGTGCGTGTGTGCGTCTGTGCGCACGATTATGCTCATGTATACCCGTCATTATGTAGATTATATTATAATTCATTTCGCTCTTGCTCCGTCTTTCCTTTCTGCCTCTGCATTTTGCTCAGGCCTATGGGGATTTCAAACACGGTACTCGGGGTTAAAGGCGTTGTGCATATTATCGTTAGCCGTGTTTTCTTTTCGCACGTTTTTGGTTGGTAGTAGAATTATATATATATATATATATATATATATATATATATATATATAGCCAGGGGAAATCAAGTATCAAATTACATGATGATGTTAATCATATCCTATTGTGTTATAAAGCGATGATTATTGATACATTTTGTCCCGTATCTTCAGTTGCGACATCGGTCTCATTCTATGAGTCCCTCTTCCCAGTGCTGCTAAGCGTGCAAGTAGTGCTGGCACTTCTCTCCGATGCGACGCAACGATGGTAAGCTCCTGCATAACCCAAATCAAATCGACGTTTGCATGTGCCAGTAGTAAGTAGTAGTAGCCGTGCACTTTGGAACGTGCGAGTCATATATTGCACGTGATGCGGTAATCTCGAATGCAAATAAGGTGAATGTGCAAGTACATGCCAATATATGCATCTCATACGCATACTCGTACAGGCCTCAAGTATCGATGTTTCAAAGGGCCGTTGTTGACGCCATTCTCGCCATTGTAATGCATCCAGTGAATCGACAAATCGCGTATAACTTTTCTTCCTTTTCCTTCTCCGACACGCAATCTAATACGTGAGAGAGAAGGAAAGCGAGAGCGAGAGAGAAAGAGAGAGTTGCTGTTCGTAGTCGTTGTAGTAACGTCGTCTTTATATAATGCACACGATCAATAACAACAGATATTGAGTGGAATCGGGGGTGTTTACTTCTACTTCCGCCAGTGCGACAACGCAATCTTAATCAAGGGCTTGCATTGGTACTTGGCACCACCACCAACGATTGGGATTCATAGCAATAAATATCATGAAAACAGACGTTTCTAAGGGGCGGCGCTCTGCCAAACGCCTATAGCCTTCCTGTACGATTGAATTACCACAGGGCAGTCTTGCAGCGGTTGCGCAAACAAAGAAGATCCCTCTCTGCTATTGTTTCTGACTGTACAGCATTTGATTCTATCCTGCTCATCTTTGCCTCTCGAGACAACACACGAAACGCACAATATTTCTGTTCTCCTTCGTTTTGGTCAGCATTTCGCACCGCGCCATCTCCGCCTTTCCGCTCATGATTAATCGCACTATCTATCAGGGCCAATGAAGCTGGTTTAGCATCTGTGAGGAAGAGCGACAAAGAAGAAGAAAAACATGACTCGAAAGGCAACGATGGCGTCGATAGCAAGAAGGAAAAAGGGGTTGTCGCCAGTAGTGACAGAAAGGGTTGATGCGGACGCAAGGGATGACTTTAAATCCTATATACACATCCATCTTGCCGTGCTCACGCGCGTGTGTACGTTACTATTTGCAAGCTGCTCATTGTAGCATGTATTGCATTTATCAAGAACAATAAGCAAAAAAGTGCTAGAATGTATCCAGAGTGCTATTTATTTTGCATTTGCAATGCTAAACGACTAAGTTGCTAGAATCACATTGTGCGGTACTCATAGACGTTTCCCTTCCAAAATCAAGGTGGCAGCGGTTGTGATTTCTAGATTTGTTGCGCCATGCGCATGCGTGATGGATGTCTATGATGCATGTATGCATTTACCTGCCCTTGTTCATGTACGCACACATGCGCTTCATCTAGTGCATGCAACTACAACAATGTGCTGTGTTGTGTCACCAAATCGCGCGACTTGTCTGTGCGTCTCTTGTGCTCTGGGTTTGCTAGTCTTGCATTCTCAGCTAGTCAGTGCAACCAGCGCACAAACACATGCTAGCATGCAGCAACACGCACGTGAGTTACACGTAGCTAGCTAGATTGGTCCAGGTTTTCCGCTGGCTGCGCGACAGCATGCGCGCGCGGGCACACATTGTCCAAACTAGCAAACGAGTGGTGCGTGACGCAGTGACGTTCACACGTGGTCGTTGACACGCAGTGCTCTCACTTGCCATCCAGTGAATGCTGCGCTAGTGTTTTGCATGCGCACTGGGCTGCTAGCTAGACAGACCGCTAGACCAGTTGGTGCACCGTGCGTGCAAGCAGTTCTGGAGTTTGCACGCCACGCAATGCCAGAATGAGGCGGCTGCTGCTGAGTGAAGTTGTCCTTCAGCTGGAAACAATGACACGCGCAAGTGAAAAAACACGAGAACAATTGAGACTTTCAGCCGAAAAGGTCTTGCACTGAGTCGAGCAAGCTGCAGCAATTTGCAACAGGGATGATTGTTTGTCACGGAATCGAAAATCGATCTAGCGATGCATGTGCATGTCAATCTAGCAGTTGGCTAGTTGGGCCATGCTAGCATGAAGAAAGAAAAAAAAACAAGTGTTTCATCAGGACGGCTAATGGATGCACAAAATGATCATGAAATGCGCTGATTCACACGCATCCTCCCCCCATCAACGAGATCACCAAGACTGGATGAAGAATGAATGCCCCAGGTTCCGTCACAATCGGCAGATCGAGTCGTTTTTCACCTACGACATGAATTATTTTGATTTTATCAACAAAATGAAGGGCGTTTGCAGACTCTCCGAACCCTAAATCCTTGTTCGCTCCTCTTGGAGGCTTGTCATCCCAAGCCAATAGCCTGGAGGTAGAGGGGGGGGGGCACACCAGAAAATATACTTCCGCTAGGCGCTCAATGTGTTGGATTCGGGTGTGTATGTGTGTGTGTGTGTGTGTGTGTGTGTGTGTGTGTGTACTTGTCAGATACAGACCAAAGAGCGCAGGAGAATGGAAATGGATACGCCTCTCAACCCTTCGAAGCAAACCAAGTATAGCTCATTGGATAGCTACAATGATGGTGAGTAGCCACCACGATGACGACGCCAACCCATTTCTCCACATCCGAAACACGTCTCTAATTACCTGAATGACCTTTAATTCGTTGGGGAAAAGGGGGGTTACCTAAGTTTGAGGGTTTTGATTGAATGCTTCATGTACGACAGCTCATTCCCATGGCCATCACTCCCATGGGCATGGGCATGGCCATGGCCATGGAGAGGGAGGGGATAAAATAAATCCAGACACGAAGGAAGGTATACAATTATCGCCGGCTGGGTCGAACACCACGACGCCAAAACGCGAAATAACGATTGGCTCTCAGCTTGCTTGTTATTCTGCTCAGGAAGCACCTCGCACCATAGCAATCATCACGGTGTAGTAGACGTCAGCCTGCAAAAGACAAGAGATAGGGAGAAAAGGGTTCGTTTCCCCTTTCGTACGCACGGGCGCGCGCGCGCACACACACACACACACGCACACACGCACACACAAGCGCGCGCGAGCATCGAGCGAGAATGAGAGAGTAAGAGAGGGCAGCACTCTCCAATGATAGACGCAGCAAGACAGATCGAGACTTATCCCCCCACCGCATCCATCCATGGCAGTTTCCATCCCATTCATGCTACGCACGATTATTGAAGACTGCCCCTATGTTTTCTACAATTTCCCCCCACCCCCACCACAGGTGCTGATGACGGCTTGCTCGCTGTGCATAATCTTTATGATAGCCGAGATAGTAGGGGGTGCGTCTGCATTAGACAAATGTCAAAAAGAAAGCGCGGAACTATGGGAGGCTCTCCAAAATAGCAGCGCAACGACTTTTGGTCCCGAGCAACAATGATGTGTGTGTGTGTGTGTGTGTGTGTGTGTGTCTAAATACACTCGTAGGTCTCATTTCAGGGAGTCTTGCTATTCTCACTGATGCGGTTGGATATTGCCTCTATTGATATAATATATATATATATATATATATATATATATATAACATTTATTGTATTGATATAGCACATGGATTTTTCCGGTGTGAAACTGGCTAGTTAACTCCCTCCCTCGCCCTTCCCCCCTCTCTCCTCTCTCTCTATTATTCCCACCGCTCTTCCTCGTTTTCGTCGGGGTAAGGCCACAGTGCCACCATGTCATTTTGAGAATAATAGAGAGTCATAGCGTCGCGTCGATGTCGGCTAAAGCGTTGTGCAAATTAGGCGCATCTCCTCTCTGACTTAGCGGGAATGCTTATCGGTAACGCCAACACCTCAACTTAACTCACGGATATGTGCTATGTTCGTCTATGTGCGGGCACGTAGACGTGTTGGCATGAGGGGTGCTGTTGATGGGGCGGAGGGTTTTTGGTGAGTGGAACCGCACAACGACCGACTGCTCTCTGCTGAACGCCGTTTGTGAATGAAAGAATGACACGCAACAACAACATCAACCACCACCACCACCACCACCAGGATTGGCGGCAATGTATCTTTCGGAGCGAGGGGCCACCGAATCATTGTACGTTCCCACGAGATTGCCTCGATATATACCGCTTGAATGCTTCTGCGAATATTGCACATGTGGCGTTTGCACACCCTCATCTCGATGTAATTCGCATCTTAACGATGCTGGCCAGTCGTAACAGCGAAATGTGATGATTTTGTCCCTTGCAGCTCGTATGGATATCATCGAGCGGAGGTCCTGGGCGCATTATTCTCGGTTGCTCTTGTTTGGGTTAGCGAAATAATAATCGATATTATATATGTATATATATATATATATATATATATAATATATAGGTTATAGATAGTTTATACATCTTCTACCACAGCCATCCTCTTTCCAACCCAGTAATCACCTGCCTCGCCCATTTGGAACGCGCTGAAATAGAG